>JAMKCH010019233.1:0-44112 GCA_023653785.1 Ophioderma brevispina | reverse complement strand
TATGTCAATTGACCTGTAATGACCCACAACTATGACCCAAAAACCGGCTACACATTCCCTAACCATCCAATTGATGGATTACTGCAGCATTGAGAATCATTTCACATTTGACGATGAAACTTGGCTGCTAACATTTCAAATAGAAAATGTTACAATCATAATGCTTAGATGTTTAATAAACTTATCATTTTACGGATTTTGTTTGAGATGACGGCTATTCCTGTTTTCAGTCTTAACTAATTTGTTATGGGAATCACATCAAATTACGGTTTGCTTCTTCAAAAAGTGGGAATTAGATGAGGATTATTTTAGGAGGGTTGACAAGTGTAAAACGGAAGCAGGTAAAGTGAGCATGAAATCCCCTAAAATTAGGTTGTGGAGAAAATCTAGAAACCATTTGGTTTGTTCGCTGATGGGTGCGTTTGAACTATGCTTAAACATCAGCAATGGCGGCGTCCCCGGCTGCACAAGAATACATTACTTGCCTGATGAAATGGTCAACGTAAGCTGTTGAGTTGTGTACCTATTAAGGCTTTTCATGAGCCGGTGATCGATCCACTTTAGCGATCGATCGTAGCCCTCTGTAGACTTCAAAATAGCCACCAAATTCATTATAATTAAATCGCCCAAATATGACACAATATTTGCTGTTGTGCCTCTTTGAATGACAGCACACATACGTCCGCTAAATGCACTTGCATAAGGGTCTATTCGCCATATTGAATTTCCTTATTCAGTCCATTCAATTTTGCAAGCGGAAAGACTCGCAATTTTCAGTGTGGAAACAAACCCAAGGTGATAGTTCATATCACTTAAAAAGATGGCCATGGACCTCAGTATCAAAAAAGTCAACTAAAACCACTGCCCTAAATGCCTCAAAAGAAGTATTTTGTAAAAGCAGCAGTCATTAACCCTTCCTTTGGAAAAATTTACATCATTAACAAAGAAGCTATTGCGCCTGCGCGTCTAGTATTCAGAAAAAGGCTGCAAGTCTCAAACCGGCGATCGATCGCAAGAATCACCTGCTCAGGTGGAAAAGCCTTATTATTATAGCCAGTTTACCCCCCCCCCGGGCGGTTAAAGCGGTACCAATTTTTTTCCTGACAATAGGGTAGCAATATTTTTGTACGCATTGAACTTCAAAGTTGGTAGGGCCCAGGGGGCCACTTGTATTCAAAGGTGGATAGCATGCGTGAAAGAAAATGCGTAAAAAGGGTCCTTTTTTCAAACAGGCGATATATGCGCGTATTGATAAGGGTGTCAAAAAACAGCAAAATATGGAAAGAAAAGGGTATTTTTTTCTTAACCTTAAATATTATGTGTTTACGTGGATGCAATACTAAAATTAAGCAGGATCAATCACAATCATCAAAAAATGCAAAGCCAACGCACTGATAATAAAAAGGTTATACTAATGACACAATGCAGGGCTTTACATTTGTTTAGGGTAGCAAAATTGACAAATAGAGATAGCAAAAAAGACAAAAACACTTGTTTAGAGAATGTTTTTTTGTCGGTGGAAATACGTGTTTGGGGTGCATTTTGGAAGTCCCATGTTCATGCATCATATCCACCTTCAAATTCAAGTGCCCCCCCCCCCCCCGGGTGGTAGGGTGATGGAGCATGATAAGGTCTGGTGCAGTGTAAAGGTGGTGAATATTAATGAGTTAATTTGCATATTTTCAATAAAATTTGATCAATCCACTCCATTCTAACTTGGTAAGGTGATTGAGCATGCATATTTTTCTGACAGATTTTGAATATGAAAGGAGCATTTTGTGATCCACAACCTCGTCCCCCCAACTTAACCTTAAAAAGTTTATTTTGTTTTGTATCATCTGTATAGTATGTGTGCTTAATCTTATGTGCAAGTTTGATTCTACTCTGGAAGAAATTTGTAATTTTGTATTTTCTATTTGTAAACGGATGGAAATTACAACACAGTGGCTATGTAATGAGGCACCGTTTTGCTCTTAATATCAAAATGCGCCTTCAGAGACAACTTAAATTTGGAAAATGTCTTCTCAAGGACATCTAGTGAACTGTATACAAAAATGAATCTGCTAGGATCATGAAATGCACCTTTAATGAGCTCATTTGCATATTGGAATAAAATTTAATTTTTGTGTCAGTCTAAATTCACACGAATACTTTTGCTGCCAATTAAAAATCCAACTTGTGTGGCCAGCCTAATTACGCACCACATATTTCTTGCTGTGACAGTTTTGATACACAGGTTTTAGTTAATTATTGTGATGAGGGCTACCACTGATACACTAGCCCTGATTGGCTCATTATGTGATATAGCATGATATAACCAGCTCTTGAGTTGCCAATCAAAATCAAGCTATGTATCTATTCAAGTCATTATAATCTTTTACTACCACTAGTGCGCTTCACCCATGTGTAACCTTTGACCTCAGTATTATTCTGTGCTGAGGGCAGCAGTCTTTTTAGCCAAATTTGATGGTTTTAGGGGAAATTTGGTGGTTCTGGGGCACTTCTAGATGACCTTTGACCTGTGGGGTCACTTTGAAAGCCTGATAACAACCCTCAGACTGTAGTTCCCCACCCATTTGCCAAATATTAGTTCCATACGTCAAAGGACAACAAAACCCATAGCCGAACAAACAGACAGGCAAGTTTTAAAATGAGGGTACACTTGTGTGAATTTTCTTTTGTTAAAACTAGTGCATCCCCAATGTGACCTTTGACATACGTGTGTGACTTTTGACCTTAGATTTGTTCTGTGCTCAGATCGGCAGTCCTTTTGACCAAATTTGGTGGTCATAGGACATTTCTATGCGAATTGACCTCTAGATGACCTTAGAACTTTTGGGTCACTCCTAACCCTGAAAACAAAGGCCAAACTGTCCTCCCCTACTTTATGCCAAATATCAGCCCCATGCATATGTCAAAGCATAACAAAACGCATAGCCAGACACTCACAGACAGATCTCATTTTGTTAGTAGTATAGATAAGACACACAACAAAATTAGACACATAAGCCATGAATGAATAAATAAAAGCAAACCATAAGAAATGAGTCACACAAGTATACCTCAGTTAGCACAGATAGACAACTCTTGTCAATTTAGTAATAGTGATGTCTCTGATAACCAGGCTATGTGTAATAAAATTATCTTGAAGTATTTGTATTTATTTAATTGCAGTATGTTGTGGTGAATCCTGATGACACGGTGGTGGAGGGTGATCCATTGATAGCACCGGAGCAAAAGGCATTCTGTGAGTTGTTCTCACTCCCACCGACAGAATTCCCATTATCAGGTAAGAACTCGTAACCAATACTTTATACCATATGTTGCAGTGTGAATCATGGCGGTTTTCCATTTTGAATTATATCAGTGACTTCATACATCTGTGTTTGCATTTGTTGTTGGCAGAGTATAATGCGTCAACTAACTCTTGGGGAAAATGAAAATAGAAGAATACAAAATCCTCACAAAGCAGTATTGCTGAGTGTGAGGTGTATCCGGTCACCCCGTTTAGTGGGGACAAAACCAGATTTAAAACTTTGTTTTTTTTTTTTTTTTTTTTACTCACAGACAGATCTCATTTTGTTAGTAGTATAGATAAGACACACAACAAAATTAGACACATAAGCCATGAATGAATAAATAAAAGCAAACCATAAGAAATGAGTCACACAAGTATACCTCAGTTAGCACAGATAGACAACTCTTGTCAATTTAGTAATAGTGATGTCTCTGATAACCAGGCTATGTGTAATAAAATTATCTTGAAGTATTTGTATTTATTTAATTGCAGTATTGTTGGGTGAATCATCGATGACACGGGGTGGGAGGGGGGATCCATTGATAGCACCAGAGCAAAAGGCATTCTGTGAGTTGTTCTCACTCTCCCCACCGACAGAATTCCCATTATCAGGTAAGAACTCGTAACCAATACTTTATACCATATGTTGCAGTGTGTGAATCATGGCGGTTTTCCATTTTGAAATATCAGTGACTGCTACATCTGTGTTTGCATTTGTTGTTGGCAGAGTATAATGCTGTCAACTAAATCTATGGAGGAAAATGAAAATAGAGAAACAAAAATCCTCACAAAGCCAGTAATTGCTGATGTGAGGGTGTTGTATACGGTCACCCCGTTTAGTGGGGACAAAAACCAGATTTAAAACTTTGGTTTAAAGACAAACCGTGCAAATTTATCACAAAGCGTTAAAGATGCTTGTTTACGATAGTCTTTTGCGACTCCCGACTCACCCGGGGAAGTATATAAAATTTGTTTGTATATCAGATGAAGCGCTGTATATTTCTCATAGTCCTTTAGAAATTTGTGCTTCCAATAATTTCTTTTTCCTAAAGATATAAACAAAAAAACTGGGTTTTCAATGGCAACATCAATATCTAGCCCACAAGTTTCCAGAATAGCAAAACCACCCCCCCCCCAACAACCATCACACCTTCCTACCATCAAAACCGCAAGTTTGTTTCCCATGACAACGTGTGGTAGTGAGTCAAGCCAAGTAAACCAAGCCTCGATATAAAGTAAAGAGACAATACACTTAAATTGGAAGGAAGCAACTTTACGATTGCTTCATCATGTTCTCACAGATCCTAGTTGTCATAGATAATGCCACACATTCTTTATGCTTTCAGGTGGGAAGATGGGAAAAGATGTACTTATCTCAACAAGGACAAACCAACCAACTTCAAGAATGGTAGATATATCTTACTAAAAAATAGGGGTAATTACTAGTTTCAAAGGTAGCACTTGTGAAAAACACAAAATAGCCTTTTGATCAAAGGGGCTCCTTGTCTGCTCAAGAGAATACAAACTGTTTATTTTTCACACTTGTACTGGCATAATTAAAATATATTCTCAATTATTTTGAACATTGTGTTTTCAGGTTTGAAACTCAGTGCTTAAGCCATTTTTAGGGCTACCCTATCCAGGTGGGGGAGAAAGGTTAAATAAACAAAAAAAATGGTACACTGCTGGTGGTCTGGTGTGCACACTGCTGGATCCCGGATCCTACTAGTTAGGTAAAAACCACAAACACTGTATGTGGTCAGGGTGCAAAGTGGTTGTGCTACTCAGCAGCGACAGCCTTGAGAACATTTTGTGGTTTTAACCTTCCGTGTATAAAAAAACTCCTATCAAAATTTTTGCCAATGCAGAAAAAGCCTGAACAGATTGAACAAGGCGCTCTGCCTAATTGAAATTATTGAACTCACTAGTGGAAGCATGGAACATAAATAGGCCAGTTGAAATTGGAGACCTCAAATAGTTGTTTCATAGAGGTATTCTTACCATTTTAGTTCAGGAGGGGATTATGCCCACTCCTTATACGATGACATTATTTATATCAGACGTGTGAACCAATAAAATGAAGTTGGTGAGCAACCTTGAACAAGGCTAGCTACAAAAGGGGTTCAATCAGAAATAAATAGTTCTTGCACCTGGGGCCAGGCTGTAAAAAAATGTAAAGTTCCCGGGAAGCGGGAATATGATTTCCCGCCGGGACAGCTTCCAACATAAATGAAATTCTTCACCTCCAAATTGATTACTAAGGGCCGGGGATTGGCTATAGAAAACCAGCTTTTCTTGCGCGATTTTTGGCAATTCCACGTTTTTCTCGCACTGATAAATTGTTATTTTCCGCGCCAAAAAAGCGCTGATTGAAAAATTCATTGAATCCACGTAATTACGCACCTAAACAAAGGGTCCTAGACTACCATATCCAAGTTACAGAAGTGTAAATCACTCCAATCATCGATATGTCGATCACCAAAAAAATGTCGCCGTACCTAGAATTCCTCCCAGACCCTCTGTTAAAATGATAGTAAAGAAATAACAAAATATTTCCCCAAGAGTGTCAATCATAATTGCATGGGCCGACACTGCATCGCAATCGTATGTGTTCTTGTTCAGTAGTTACAATAAAGCAATTACCTCGCCCCATGCTATTAAATGGATCAAACCAAACAAGTGAACATAGCTTCCATTCAGAGGTTAATTGCAAGTAAACAAAAATAAACAATGGTAATAAGTCTGAATGATTTTTTTAAAAAATCATTTCAGAAATGACTAACATAGACTTGAAATGTCTAAATAAAACATGTGTTTTATTGCTAAAATACGTTATTTGCTTGAAAAAATGTACAAAATGGCCGACGGCGAACCCCGACGGCATGCCCACGGTGTGATATTTACACAAACAAATGAGTTAGAACTCAGTTTAGACAAGGAGCTATTAAATGGTATTGCAGATTTGTGATCAGAAATTACACGTGGGTGACGTGATTTACCTGTGGTCATGAGCTGAAAAGTCATGAAAGATCAGTATAGTTGAAAGCTTAGACTGGCTTGGGGAATTTCCCAGACTGTTTTTTAATCATCAGTGTTTTTCCCGCGGCACAGCAGTTCAGACCAGCTGGCTGGCTGTACGGAGCACAGCCGGCCGGCAGACGTGACATTTCGGGAATTAATTTATTTATATTTATTTATTTTCGGACCTTAATTTTGAAGAAAAGATGACTAGTCCTTCAATTTTATTATCCTTTTATTTTCTTCTCTCATTTTCTTTATCTTCTCCCTCATTTCCGAGGAAGGCTTCCCAAATTCCACTGTTTCCGCCATGCCTGGGGAATCCACACACTTGATCACAATTAGAAGCTATCTTCACTTTGTGAGATAAAGTTCCGGCCTGTATAGACATAATTGTGGATTTCGATGAACGCTAGTATAAATAGCAGTGGCGTAACAGGCGGGGGGGGGGCGTGTGTTGGGGGTGGGGTCAGGTTGCCCCCCTGACAACTTTGGCCGGGAAAAAATGGCAAAAATCATGCTAAATCAGCCGTGTTTTAGCCCGTCTGACGGGAAAAAAAAATTGGCTTTGACCCCCCTGAGAGGGAAAAATTTCCCAAGACTGGGAAATTTGCCCCCTCAGAGCAGGCAGGCCTTGTTACGCCACTGATGATAGGTGAATCCATAATAACAATGTTGCATCAGATATGTCTGCATGGTTTATGTGTGTGACCAGGTGAAACATGGAAAATAAAATTGTTGTCCTTTTCTGAGCAGGCTGGAACTTTGGTGAAAGTCCGGATAAATGCCTGAAAGAAGAAGAAAAAAGTCTTAAAAGGTTTGTCCAGGGCAGACAACTTGGAAGTTAAGCCATTTTAATGACATACCACACAGTACCTTTAAGGATTAATTTGAGTTTTCTGGTAAGTCCTGCAGTTCTTTTAAATTTCCTGGATATGACAATACCAAAAGTGGAAAAACAGGCATGGAATCTAAAAACAACACTACATGCCTGACAGGTGATTATTAGTTGACTCATTATGTTGAAATTTGGTGGGATCACAAGACCTTATTGACAAATTTAAATATCTTGTGTAGGTAAATATTTTTCTTTCTAGCATAAAGCATTGACCAATTTAATTTCCTTGAATTTGTGCATTCTTTTTCAGCTTTTTATGTTTTGAAAGAGCCAAATCTAGGAGGCCAACAAAGAGTCAAAATAGTGATGCCTTTAGCTGAAATAACCCAAAATGAAAGGTAAGTATGCATTTAACAGTAAGGACATGTCGTCACGGGACGGTGCAAAAAGGTAATAAGTGCAATAGTTGCCATTTGTCAGAAATTGCCATCAGACATACTATGCCAAGTCTTGGGGGTCTGTGGCTCTGAAATGGTTTTCAGGAGACACGTTGCCTCTGTAGAACCATTTCAGAGCCGCTGACTCTGGGAAGATAATCCAGTTCTTAGTTTGTCTGTGTACATGTACAATGGGACAACACAACTGTAAAATGCTTGCTGCATGTTATGTGAGTCGGGAATTCAGGGTTTAAAGTTCTGGTTTGCGATATGCCTCTTTCTCTCTAAATGATGTCATTATATGTTAGAGACTGCTCAGAGATTGTAATATATCATTTTGTACAGTTTAAAATAGTTTAAATGTTAAAAAAAGATTACTACCCTTCCAACCTGGAAATTCTGTAAATGTGCCTGTAAAACGTAAGTCAGTTATTAGAGATGGCGTCCACAAATGTTTGAAGGTCATTTGGAAAGTCATCTATAAAAACAACTGCAACAAAGACCAGGCTTGTTTTGCCTAATTAGGTGCATTTTTCATGATGATTCTGACTTGACCAGGAAAATAAATAATTTTTGACCTTTTTGAAGCAAAAAATTGCGCAAAATATTAATCTTGTGCGACTCCAGTCACTTGCCGTGTTGGAGGATATTAAATGCTTATTGGCAAAGTTTGAGATGAATCCAATTTTTTATATTGTAACCTTTAGGTGTGAAGTAAACAGCTTCCATAGGAACATATATTTTTTTTAATTCTAGGTCTAGAATGATTAGAAAGTGGATAATTTCTTATAAGGACAGCAATTTCAGCTTAGCAATTATTATGTGAAAGCAATATGTATAGTAAAAATATGATTTTGAGAAAATAAGGTTGCCCTCCTCAGGAATTGAGTCAGCTTAAGCATATGAATTTTGATATCTCAAAGCTTTCATTGTGCCAAAATGTTCCAGGTTATGAGATGAGAAGCCTTACCAAGTTGATGTAAATCATAGTTATTGTGTATATTAGATGTTTGTGTGCATTGTGAATCTGAACTACATCTTTGAATCCCTGCAAATCAAACCGTGATCAACTGTGGCTTCGTGGTTAGAGGCCTGCCCGCAAGCAGAGGTCAGTGGTTGTCAAGTCCTTAAACAGGTGAATGAAATAACCTGGATTTTTTTTCAAGGATCTGCTTAGGCAGATTAGGAGATGTTTGTAACAAGTGTAGTGTTTAAAGTTATTGGGGTCTTTGTCCCCAACTGATTTGTTTTGTTTTGCTTCTCCAACTGATGTACTGACATGAAAACTAGATTCAAAAGTACAGTGCTGTATGTGCGTAAAGAAATCCCCTTTTCAAAATGTTCCTAAAAACACCAAAAATCCAAGACATATATACAATACATAACCTGATAATTAACTTCAACAATTGACAAATTACGTGGCAGATTACTTCCTGAAATTATTGCTAATATATGCACAACTCGCCCAGTATGTTGGTAGTAATAGTAGTAAACCCAAAGTTTAAATCTGGTTTTGTCCCCGTAAAAGGTGGTGGCCGGATTCACCTCACACTGGCAGCAACTGCTTCCTTACTCCTTCTTCCACTTCACCCGATCAATGCTCCTCCTCCTCCACCCAACCCTCCTACGCTCCTCCTCCACTTGCTTTTTCCATGTCTTTGGCGTCCCCTCCTCCTCGAACCGCTCACCTCGAACTCTAAAGCCCTTCTTAAGGCATTCTCGTCATCCTTCCTCAACACCATAATGCCCATACTCAGTACACTATTTCGCCTTCCACCAACCCGGTCCATCAAATGTTGTCAAATAATTGTATATATTTTCAAGTGTAGATTTTATAGAAAAATGGCATCTCTGCATGTTAAAGAGACACGGACATTTGAAAAAAATAGTGTGCCTCAAGATTTTTTCAAAAATCTATTTTTGCAGGTTGTAAGGCTTTTAATACAAAAAGCCCGCACCCGAAATGTGTGACCGAATCAGCTTCCTTATGGGTATACGGAACGATTTTATATCATTAACGTCGTTAATTTCAGCAGACGATGAAAAATGGCGATTTAAACCAAAGAACACGCCACGCGTAGCATGTTCTCCCACGCTATGCCACTGTTGATCGGTCTATAACCTTTGTGGTGTAATATCCCGGGAGTACGATTGCGTAAAAAAATTCATTGTAATATACACATTTGTGATAAAGTTATGGGAAACTTAAAAGTTGGCCCTCAAAATTACCTGGATGTCTTGATCTCATATCAATTTCCCTATCGGTTTTGGGGTATGTTTTTTATGATTAAAATATATCTCTTGTGAAGAGGGTGGCGGTCCACCTTACAACTGCAGGCAACCCACCCTATTCCTCCTTCCACTTCCACCAATTCAATGCATCCTCCATCCTCAACCCAAACCTACTCTACTCCTCCACTTGCGTCTTCCAAGTTAATTCTTTGGGAGGTCCCCTCCTCAAACTTCCACCGTGAACTCAAAAGCCCTTCTTAAAACATGCCCGTCATCCTTCCTCAGCACATGCCCCTACAATGTACACTATTCGCCTTTCGCCACGAACTTCGTCCAAACCCAACATCTGCATCAAGTCCCTCAGTCTTCATCATATCCATCAACTTCACCACACACATCACTTATCATTGGGCTCTCTGTCCTCTCAGAATCCCCATCTCATTTCGCTCGACACCATTCCGCTCTCATACAGCATCATTGATCTCACACAGCTCTTATACACCATTCCTTTCATTTCAAAGGAGGTCTTTTCCTGGCAACAACTCCCCACATCCCCTGAACTTCATCCACCCCATACATCACTATAGTGTACAGCCACTAGCATCCACCACCCGCAACTTGAGGTAAAAAGTTCCGGTTTTTTGAACAAGAATCCAAGAGTATCCCCCCCTCGGTCCCCCGATCGCTCCTTGCACCTCTATTTTTATGTTCAAGCCGACTATGTAGCAGTCAATTGACAATGTGCATGCGACAAGTGATGATAACATTTTATCAACCATCAAGAAATTCCTGTACTGAGATTGGAAATGGCAGAATGTACGACCTGATTTTTTTCCCGTTCAAATGTTCATCTGTCTCAATGCCCAGTCAGAGTTAGTAAGACGAGCATGCGCAAACACGAAAAGAAATAGAGTTTCACAGCAACAAAATCATAAAGCGGTGGCCAAGATTAAAATAGTCACAGCTCTATTTTGAAATGATTTCCTTGTTATTGCAACAAGTTCTCACACAATTTCATCACAAGTATGAAACATCAAACGACAGAAGATCAGAGAATCCCAATTGATTGCGTCATTCACACTGTTCTTGGATCGCTTTTTGTAAATTTGGGCAACCTGTATCTCTTAACAAGTGAAATGTCTTTCACAGAAAATGTCATTTTCTGAAATTTAAACTTTTGAGGAATCTTTAAAATTATTTGTATGTGGTTATGATAAATTCATTATTAGGCGCGGTTTGGGGCTGTATGGATTAAATCTAGACGGGGACTCGCCACTGGTTCAGGCGGTGCCATCGCCTAATACAGAGTCCGACTAACATATCAGCTTGACAACCTCGCTAATACTTATCACTATGAGCCAGTAAAATCTCAATTCCTTGGCAAAGTTCAGTAGCTTCATTCACCAATGGATATTTAGAAAATACCACCCTCTGGATTTGGGGCGTATGATATATGATATCACACAAGGTAGTTCATGCCGATGTATGTTACTAGTACCAATCCACCGAAACTGGTGTCCTTGGGGAATGGAGCTATTGTAAATCTAGTGAATAGTGTCAAGTTAGGTAAAGTCACTTAACATGTGCCATTAGGAATGCTATTGGGAGACTGGTAAGTAGGAATTGCCGTAAGATTAGTCGGTTGTGTTAAAGACACTATCAGTGATTAACGAAGAGTCAAAATATTTGAAATTGCGGGGAAATAGCTTAAAATTGAAGGATAAGTCTTGTAGAATTCCATAAGGTACTTTTCCCAAACTGAAATTGCTTAGAAAAGAAAAAAAATGGCAGGGTTAACATACAAGCTCCATTCAATTAAAAGTTGTGGTAAGGTCTTACGGACAGTAATGACACCCTAAAATTTTCGATTTTGTTGCTTTGTTGTTATCATTGAGGAATGTATACTGGATTCGCACTGATATATAGGAGATGGGGAAGAAAAGTTGGGTCATTACATTAGGCTGAAATAGGGAAGATCGGAAGAATCATTTAAAATTCTAATTTCAAAAGTCGCTTCTGGTGTGTTTTTTGTATGCCTAACAATGAAAAGTGACTTGAGGAAAAGGTCCTATTTACAAAACTTTAATTTGTTAACTGTATTTTTATGAATGGAATTTGTTGTTCTAATAACAAGGATTTATAATCATTCACATCTTTCACTGAAAAAACTGGTGGTGAGGTGGTCACTGTGGAAAACATATCTTTTAAAGTTTATAACCTGTTACAACTTTGTTTGCAACGTTTTTAGAAATCTTGGCATTAGAATAATGAATTATAATTAAATATGATATTTAGAATTATTTAAAAACAGCCTGTAAGGATGGGGAAATAATTAATTCGACGGGGTTACATGACCCTGTACATGTATGTTCATTACTGTTTGGTCGTCTTACATGAAAATGGCAAAGTAATTACCCGATTTTTTATTTATGGCGCCGTTAACTACACAATTGTGTTTGCGTTTTTAACATGTTTAGGCCAAGGTTTTCATTTTCAAATTTTTCATTCCAACGTGCTCAACTATTTAAGAATTACGTTGAGCCATTTTTGCGGGGGATTGACTATGTATTCGTATGAACGTATGAAAGTAATGACGCGGTCCCATCACCTGTGTGGACAGCGCGAAAAAAACCATTTGTTACCATATTTCAGGATTCAATTAGCGCACCTGCTCATACAGGTGTATCTAACATATGAACATACATACGAGAACCAGTGACCCTCTTTGTTTTGACCACTGCCAAATTGTATTGACCGTAGAGCACCCAGTATTAAGAAAGCACGGACTAGGAGTGCTGCAAAGTTTAATGCTTGTGCGCCCTCATAAATTGCTTCAACCGTAAAAAAAGTTACAGGTTCCCTATATCAGCGCGACTCGAGTATAGATATCTGGACTTCTTACAGACATGCCAAAATATGATGTTTGATGATTTTTTTTTATTTTCTGATTTAGCAAATCATGATAGTGCCTTTTAAGGGCTTTCATACTTAACTGCATGCAGTTACAGTCCTGCAATGCCGCCCTACCAAAATTGGTTAAGGACCGTTCATACTTCCACTGCAGTGACCAGTACAGTGCTGCTTCACTGATGATATATCGATCACTCTCTGATGCAACGGATGCAACCCACGGTAATAAAGTAAAATGAATTTAACATTGTGCCATTTTTTACAACCTCACTTGCACACCAGGATAACTCCAACTATTCTCCCTATGGTGTAACAGTACTGCATTTGCAGTATGGGGCAGGGAGACGGGGAGAGATTGCTATCCAGGCAATGCAACACACTGCACTGCAGTGAAATGGAAGTATGGAAGGACCTTATCCTATTTATGCAATGCCGTATGATGCAGTGCCGCATTGAATAATGCAATAAAATGCCAGTGAAGAAAACCAAAATTGCACCTCGTTCTTCATGCAACTGCGGTCATCGTCTCTTTATCTTTGACCCGATATATATATTTTACTTCCTTCCTCTCGCCCCGTACGTCTTTTTATTTTGCAGGAAATTCCCTTGGATTTTTGTTTTAAAAAATATGTGTGGGGTTTGTGATGCAGTACTGCAAACAAAGTTAATAAATTTAAACTGTGATGCCTCAAGTGCAGTGGGTGCAGTGCGCCAATTTTACTGCAACCCTTTGCAAGTTACTGCAATGTACGAACCTGGACTTGCAGCGGACCTGATTGGACTGCAGTCGTAAATCGATTTTAGGAGTGCAGCAGTGACAGAACCATTGAGTTACTTCACTGCAATGCAGGCAGTGAAGTATGAAGGGACATTTATGACATGTACGTGGTGTGTCAGCGCGATCGTAATCATTTTAATTATTCATAACAGGCAAAATTTCCATTTACCTGGCTCTGGATGGCATAGAAGGGCAATCTTACGTCTGTTGAGAAAAGCACACATGTTTGGGGGAATCTTGGACGAGATGAGTCTGTATGGCCAACATCTGAAAGAGATGGAAAGAGGACAGCCACAACAGGGAACCTCAAAAAAACAGAGAGTGGGTGATACTAAAGCGGACTAGGCTGATATGTGGGGTTAGTTTTAAAGGCTCCCATGAAATGGCTCGGGGGATGTCAATGTTATGGCTACCTGTATACTGGTCCAAGACTTGCAGGATGAAAGTCACAAAGTGAGGAAAAAATTTTGGGGAGTTCCATAACCTGGACCCATAGACACACTTTTTATTGTCACATTTGAATTCAGAAACCTTAATGAATAAACCTGCGCTTTATTCATGAAGGGTTTCCGGAAGCATAAATGTGTCAGAAAAGTGTGTCAGATGGGTCAGGGTACTGAAACTCCGAAATGTTATCATCTACACAAATCATGTTTTAGTCCTTATTTAGATAAAAAGCCAACAGAATTTGAATGAAAGCATGCCATACAGTTTCGGTATGCTAAAGAGTAACAAAAGTATGGTCCAAACAAAAAAACCACTATGAGCTAATAAATCTAATTCCTGTGGCACAGTTCAATGGCTTCATTCCACAGTGATTGAGCAAGCAGACACCACCTGGATTTTTAGTATGATTTATGATACCCAGAACATGCATGGTCAGCTGCTGTACATGTGCCCATCCAAGGGTTTACTGAAAATGAGGCCATGTTAGATCGCCATACCTTACCTAATAGTGTTAACACAACAATAATGTAACTTTTAAGGGTGGATTGTACGCATGATCTAGAAGAACACTATGAAGAAGCCAACTCAATCGGTTGCACGCAGGGATCAAGTAACGTTTGCACCCGAAACGAGGGAGTGATGAATGAAATGTTATAAAAACTCTAATTTACCAAATTATGTTCCACTATCTATTGATATGCATCAGTTTCTGAAAGGGAAAAGACTTGATTGACAACATGCCATACCAAGAAAGAAGCCAACGCAGTGAAAACCTTCAAAGAGGGGAATGTTTAAAGAGATGACCGATTGTTTAAGTACATAAAGTTTTGTATTAACAGAATGGCCTTTCACCAAAAAATTCCCCATCTGTAAAGTTTTCACACTGATATTTCAATCCATTTGATTGCGAGCTAAAAAACATGATTTGTAGCCCGACTCTTTATAAAATTATAGTGGTTCATACCAAAGTGGAGCTCATTTGTCACTCAGAACTGCCAAACCATACCCTTTAGCCCTAAGATTTCACAAGGTAACGTAAATGAGAAAAATAAGTTAGCTTTCTCAGATAATTAAAATGTTGGACACACTTTTGGAAAATATGGGGTCCGTGGGGAATGAGGTTAAAAGCAATCTGGACCAGACCTTTAAGTAGTGGTTTTTTTAGACCAAAGTATGCCACATCTTTAACAAAAAGTGTTTTAATGGTTGTCAAACTGGTGGAAAATTGGGGTCTATTTTTTTTACTTACCCACTGGCGAGTGCCAATGTGTAAACGTTTTTTCTAGGATGTGTGAAACTGTGCACTATGATGAGAGTGCGATTTATTCCGTATTGAAATACGTTTTTACACATTGGCACTCGACGCCCCTCTTACCCTGTATATCGTACCAAGACCTTGACTGCCACTGAATAATAAAACGGATGAACTGGTATTGATAAATGAAATCATATTTTGGGGAGCCAATGTGTGTCTATTTTTCATTCTGTCCAAGATTGTTTTCTGTTTATTGAGGAAAAGAAACCCAAAACAACTTTGTCTAGGTCAATATTACTCTTGAAGGTGACTTCTGGCAAAGACAATCAAAATCTGCTCATCGAAAGTATCCTCCACTTGATGTCATTTTGATGTGCCTCTTGAAGCCGAGTGCACATAATAAGATGGAGGATTTGCTGTGTGAGTTGATCATACTTTTCTCGGCATGAATGGTAGAATAGCGGTTTATTGCCCTTTGTCTCCCGGGGGGGGCCACTGTATTCCAAGGTGGATATCATGCTCGGGTATGGCCGCCCAAAACGTCGCCCAAAACGTACTAAGCGCGTATTCCACTTGGCAAGAAAAGCACCCTAAGCACGTATTTCGGTTGAATTTGCTCCCTAAACAAGTACTCTGGGCTTGATTTTGCACCTTAACAAGTGTTTTGGTTTTAATTTTAAAACCCTAAACAGGAAGGTGCATGACAGTTAAAAAATACACCCTAAAACAAGTATGTGACATCATTTTGCTACCTAAACGAGTACATTTAATGTACCTTTAACCACTTTATAGTCTATATGCTCTTATTGTAACTGGCCAGATGAACGGAAAGGTTTACACATGATTTCATTGAAGTTTGATTTCACTCTTTTAAACTTAGGACACGGCATAACGACAGACAGAGAGAAAATAAGTAAAATAGGGCTGAATGGAACACGGTTTAAATTTTTTAAATCACTCTGGGGACTCTACCTATGAAATCAAGAGAAATATGGAAACAAACCCACTATTTTCCAGCATTCAATGTAATTTTTACAAGTACTCAACATATACACCCTAAACACGTATGTTTTCGAGATGAAAGCATACCCTTAGTTCAATTTTTGACGATGGTGAACCCTAAAAAAATGTACGCGCGTTTACATCGTCTGATCCAAAAAACACCCCTAATTACGCGTTTTTTACACGAGCATGATATCCCCTTAATAGCATGGCCCCCGGGCTGTGTCTATTCCTATTTAATTGTCATTTGCCCTAATACCAAATATTAAAACAACAACTAACCCAATCCTAAACCCTAACCCAACGCAAAACCTGGATCCTAAACCAGTATCCAGTACTAACTCTTTTCTTAATCCAAAACTCCTAACCTAAGGCTATTATGTCTATTTTTGTTCCAATTGCCAGTTGGTATAATACCAAAGTATTTGAAAGGACACGACACTAAGCCGAAAACGAACCGAGGAACAGGGGGCCGAACAGAGAGCGAGGCGACGCGCGACCGGAAGGCAAAACTCCGAGGTATATTGTGGTACAATATATAGGCTTTATTTTTTTTTTTTTTGCCACAAACAAGCCAAGCCATTTCATGTGACTTTTAAAAGCATTGTAGTCGAGAGATTTTGAGGATTAAAAGAAGGTCCAAAAACCATGCCCCGTTTTGAATATTAGTGGAATTCTTTATAAGTATTCTTTTCATTTATCAAACAGGCTAAACCCATTTAATCCATATGCCTGGTGCTGGGATGTCCATCGAGGTGCATCTTCCGACCAGTGGAGAAAGAAGCCGTACATGTTTGGGGGAATCTTGGGTAGGGATGAAGTGGGATTCTGGCATCTTGAAGGAGGATGGAAAGAGGGCAAACATTTGCAGCAGCGCAGATGGGGTAGCGATGACATAAGCAGGACTAGCCGTTGAACATTGAAATGCCAGAGTGCATGAGGTTTTATAGGACTTGTTTACATAATGCCGGGGGATGTTTCTGGAGTCATCTGATTTCAAGAGAATGGCATTATTATGACAACAGTCGCCGTCAAAATACCTCCATGGTTTTTGCTCTGCTTTGAGTATGGGATGTGCATAAACGCGGAGTGATTTTGCTGACTCTGATTGGCTGAATTCATCTTCGGTGACATAGCGTGAGTTTTGAGATGGCTCAGATCATACAAAGTGAGCCCTTTTTTTACTTTTAATGACGACTGGTGCTAGGCCGTCACGAAGTTACGTTGCACAGCGAGTATAATGGGTAGACGTTTCATATAGAAGTCCCATATATGCCAAATGAGTATGCCATTCATTCCGTCAAACACTACTGCCCAACGTCATACAGCGCTGACGGATCAATTGTACTACCTCATTGGCATCAATGGGACTTCTATAATGAATGTCTACCGTATAATGTTCATTATTCAGAATACATATTACTTGTTTTTAAACCAGTGACAAGTCATCAGGCGCGTTCGAAGGTATGGTGCATTGAATCTACCACACATGAATAGAACACACAGAATTTTGAAAGAAGTACGGATTGTTTGAAGTACAATGAAAGCTAACGACCATACAAGTGGTACAGCATTTTAAACGCATAACTTCTTAGCCATTCAGAACTGACAACCACAAGGCCATTTAACGCTTTGTTCCTGGTTTTGACAGTAGCAGAATCCAATGACCGACAAACTTGACAAACTTCAGATTGCATGCAGGTACCAAGGGTTCCATTTCACACAGAGTTTTTATACATGATATACTCACAAGTTCTGTATAGCCAGTATTTTTTATTATAGGATTTTTTTGTGACTTTCATTTTAGAAATTGCTCACTTAGTACTCTTTAAATTTTAGGCCTAACTCTATCTTTACTAATATATTTTTACATGTCTGTATAGTCATATTTCCATGTTGATTCACAAATTTGTGAGAAAAACAAACACTAAAATAACCAACTTATACAGTGAGTACAGATTTTACCATCATATACTTACCTATCATAAACTTAAAGGACATCATGGCATAAAAAAAAAATTTTGTGACATACTGAAAGATCCTTACTGAAATCAACTTCCACGATTTGAAAACACGTTGGATGTTTACATGTTGTAAAAACATAACACGGAAGAGTTCCGTGGGGGAGGGGGCATTTGTGGCAATTTTCGGGCCGACAGAAAATCAAAGCCCAATTTCTATAGGGACGATTAAGTTTTCTTTTGTACTTGTTGTCTTACCACTTCGAAGACATTTTCTCAGTAGGTGGTTACAACTGATCAAGCAATTTATGAGAAATGTAGCAATTCGTATTCTCAAAAAATCTCCTGTCACTTTAAAGGTGCTTGTTTCCTATTTATGTCTATTGTGTTCTTTACTTAATTTGAGAGACTGGCACTTGCACATATTCCCATCAAGTACCGTGGGAAACCAACTGCGGTTTTTGAACGGTAGACGTAATATGCATATTGCAATGCCCTATTGCACTACTGTGCTAATATTGATGGTTAACCATAATATGGTTGTTTTTTTGTTGGACTATTAATAATAGTCCTTTGCTATCACGTAGAAGAATCGGCGTGTTTGCCGTTGCTTAACGCCCTACTATTTTTTTATGGCATTTTGAATTGTCTGAAATTTGGTGTGTGCAAGCTTATGACTTATGCCAGAAACGCTGTTACGATTTTGATTTGTTTGGTCGTGCTTTTTGAAGGTGTTTTGTTGTCGAGAATCTGATTGTTCCTCGTATAAAATCGCATGGTGATCGGGTTCTTCGTCATTATAGATGCGAGAGGGCGGTGTTTTTGTTATCGATTTTGTACCTGGGGTGCGTGGGAGCGTGGTTGGATTGCGGGCTATGTGTCCTTCGATTAAGTGATGGGGTTTGTGTTATGACTGTGCCTGTGTGCCTCTGTATTATCTCAAGGATCTACCTACACTATGCAACATGCTCGCCGTGTTCCTAATAAAGTTTGCCCTCTGGGAAGCCAAGATGCTTGTGTGGTGTATATTATTTATATCAGTATTAATATAGTCACTTCATGACATAATTTCATGATTAGAAGCCCTCAAATATCCAAAGTTTTGATCCATGTCCAGATTCCAGAGATTGTGCGAATAATATTCATGAGCCTCATCGTGTTACATGTTGGCCCTGTGTTTTTACACATTCTTGGGATTTCCCAAGGAGCGTGTTGAATGAACCTATTCATTTCCTGGCGCGTGTCCTTGCATACTTGCCAAATAAGGTTTTAAAAATCATGAACACATACTTGGCCATTAAGCGATCCAGATTTCCTCCCAACCCCCTCTTTAAAGATTTCTAAAAACTTTTCTCACCGTGTTCATATTAAGTCTAAAGACTTATTATGAACACGGTGAGTAAATGGTGTAGGTAGATCCTTGAGACATCAACCTTGAGACAGTTAGAATGAACTCGTGATAGTGTCTTGAAAATCATAGGAACAAACCCCATCACATTCCAAAGAGGGGTCTGGGAGTGAGGCTAATGATCAAACTTAGGCCTCTAATGAAAGCTACAGTATTTCAACAATTTCTCGCCTGCTTACCACGAGTCATGGGAGTTGAGTTCTGGTCGCCAATTCTCATTGTGTTTTGTATGTTACCCATCCACTACCATCAATTTTTGTTAATTTAGAGCAATCCACAAAAATCCCGCACCTCTCAATCATGATGTTTCAATTTAATCATAATGCGAGAATTTTAATGGCGATTTTTGAGATCCATAACTTCAAGAATTAAAGTTTGGAATTGCCATTGCTACAGTGTTATGTGCGATCTCCCAAACGGTAAAGCCCTGAGTGTTTTTCCCTCGTGTGGCGAACGGCGCGGGGGTATGTCCCTTTTATCCAATCAGCCGTGCTACTTTCGGAGTTGTGCTCTGGCCATCCAATCACATTGCCAGGTGCGGCTTGGATGATCTGATGTGTAATGCAATGTGTTACCAGAATGTATAAAGCTTGACATAGATCGTTAACCCAACTGTCATGTGTTGTTTGCTTGTTCAAGTTGTTGCGTAAATACGTACATTATATCAGGGTGTTTTTAAAACAACTGGGAGACTAACTACCACCACAGGAGTAATAAATTGTGTCAAAAAGCAGCATGATCGCCCAATGAAAACGTTCTCACTGTAGAAGTTCCTTTTACTACATAAATCGGATTTTCCCGTTTTCATGCAGTAAAACCAGTCATGCAGAGTAATAAGTATAACAAAAATTCTGGATCCGGAAGTTTATAAGTTGTGGATTTTCCATTGGAAGGACTTTGATTGTCTTTACTAGTATATTGCATGTAGAGTTTGCCGTCCGGGCTACGATTGATCAAACTTGGAACAAAGGAGGGGCCGGGTGGGGTGACATATTGGTGACCTCATGTGACCTTGTTGATCTCATGTACATTTGACCTCATGTCAGCTCAAAATGTTAAACCCTTCCCGCAAGTCTTGTGTACAAGTTATCTGGCGTTCTTTAAGGCGTATAATGATGAACTTGTGAAGGGAGTGGATTAAAGAGGTTCGACCTAAGTAGATGTTGGGCATATTTCCAAGCAAATGACATATTCAATAGCTCATTAATATCAACCATCTGCGTAATCCTATATTTTTGAAGCGATTGCCATTCGATATGCAAAATTTCACTGCATGCAAACCATTATGGTGCGCATTCTTTGGCCTTTGAAAATTTGTGATACATTGCGGCTTGATATGCAATGACTAATTCAATATGCGTAATTGCGGTATCGCTTAAATGATACATCGGATATGCAAATTCCTTTGCTACATGACAAACTACTATGCATACATCTTGTGTGGAATCCTCTGGACTAGGAAGCTGGGGGGGTTTGGGGAAGGGTTGGGGTGGTTGGGAGGGAGGGGTGTTGGGAGGGGAGGGAAATGGGTGGTGTTAGGAGGGAACACTGTATGGTGTCTGAGGAAGGTTGGTAGTGGTGGAGTGTCGGGGTGGGTCGGTGAGGGTTCGGGTGTGTCGGTGAGGGTCGGGTGGGGGTTGCAGTCGGGGGGGAGGGGGTGCATCAGGGAGGGGCTGGGTAGATAGTTGGGGACGGTGCATCGGGGAGGGGGCGGGGTTGGTGACCCGTTGTGACCTTGGTGACCTCATGGGACCTTTGGTGCCATTCATTGGGGAGGGATCGGGTGCATCAGGGAGAGCGGGGATTGGGCATCAGGTGGGGGGAATGGGGGTGCCTCCATGTTACCTTGGTGGCTCCATGTGACCTTTTGTGATCCCATGTGACCCTTGTGACCATGTGTGACCTTGTGACCCGTTTGACCTTTGACCCTATGTGACCTTTGACCCTATGTGACCTCGTGACCCCCCTGTGACCCCGTTGTGACCCCATGTGAACTCGGTGACCCCATGTTACCCTCAGTGACCCCTGTGACCTCGTTGACCCCATGTGACGTCGGTGACCCATGTGACCATTGACCCAATTTGAACCTTAGGAACACCATGTGGACCTCGGTGACACCATGTTTACCCTTGTGACGCCCATGTGACCGTGGTTACCCCAGGTGACGCTCGTTGACCCCATGTGACCTCGTTTACCCCATAGGACCTGCGGTGACCCCATGTCACCTCAGTGACCTCATGACTTTGGTGACCTCACTTGACCATTGGTCCCCATGGTGACCTTAATGACCCCATGTGACCTTGTGACCCTCTGTGACCTCGGTGCCCCCATGTCCCCTCATTGACCCCATGTGACCTCGTGACCCCATGTGACCTCGGTGAACCCCCTGTGACATCGGTGACCCCCATGTACCTGGCGACACCAGTGACCTCGGTACACCATGTGACCCTCAGATGACACCATGTTGACCTCTGTTGACAACATGTGACCTCGGTGGACACCATTGTGACCTCGGTGACCCCATGTGACCTTGGTGACATCGGTGACCCCATAGACCTTTGTGACCCCCATGTCACCTCATGTCTCCTTGGTGACCCGCATGTGACCTTGGTGTCCCCCTGTACCTTAGAACCCAGTGACCCCTATGCGACCTTTGTGGCCCCATGTTACCTCGGTGACTCGGGGGACCCCCATATGACTCGGTGACCCCCATATGACCTATGTGACCCCTGTGACCCATGTCCCTTCATGTCTCTTGGTGACCTCATGTCATCTTGTGGACCTCATGTCCCCATGGTGACCTCATATGCACCTTGGCCCCATTCCAAAACCACAATGGCATAGGACACTACGGTCCAAAGACCACAATGTTTTTTTAATGTTCGCCACCCACAATGGTGGATTTGTCACTATTATGGTTTCAATTTTCCATGTTCCATTTTCATGTCCATCCTTTGCACTACTCCACAAATGTAATGAGTTAGGGCTCATTATATAGGTATTAGTGCTTCAAAAATAATGATGATAAAATACAAAAACATCAACGAATTGACCATATTTATAGACTCAGATTTTCCTGGTATTCTCAAAAAAGTAACTGTTAGACCTGGGACTAAACCAGAGTTAATCCCACAATCAGGCCAACTCTTTTTTCCGTTTCAACCGTGGCTCTCAATGTTTGAAAATAACAATAGTATTACTCAACGATGGGCCAAAAGGCCCAGCCATGAGGGATTTTCCCACCCTTATGACAACTTGTAAAATATGCCTAAGAGCAAAAATGTCCACTCATGTAGGACTAACCTTGGTTGCACACCCAAGTCTAAAGTTACATTCCTTTTAAGAATACTATTTATTGCTTTTAATGTCCGCCCTTATCTATCCTGTCGATCCACCTAGACAGCCAACCGCATCATTTATAGTAGTAATAAAACAAAAGCAGCAGAGGTGTTTTGCACTAAATATTGTTGTCGCTAATGTAATATAACCGAATAGATAGACAGCAAAGCACCAAAAAATTCTTATTCTCTCACCACCTGCATTCAAAACAATTGTCAAACATGTTACAAACATAGTGAATTTTCAGATCCAAGAAACTACATCACCTTCTTAGAGGTCCATAAAATGAATAGCCTCATCTCCAGGACCCAAAGTTTTAACCAATGTGTTCCCCACCCCCCACCCGGGAAATGGTAGGGTGTTAGGGAGGGAACACGGTAGGTTGTTGAGGAAGGTTTGGGCGGTGTGGCGTGTCGGGGTGTGTCGGTGAGGGGTCGGGGTGTGTCGGGAGGTGTCGGTTGGGGTTGCATCGGGGAGGGGAAGGGTAAGGGCATCATGGAGGGGGCTGGGTAGATAGGGGGAGGGTGCATCGGGATGGGGGCGGGTGAGTGATCGTTGGGACCTTGGTGACCGATGTGACCTTTGTGACCATTCATTGAGGGAGGGATCGGGTGCATCAGGGAGGAGCGGAGATGGTGCATCAGGTTGGGGAAGGTGGCGGTTACCTCATGTGACCTTGGTGCTCATGTGAACCTTGGTGCCCATGATGACTTATGACGCATGTGTGACCTTGTGACCCGTGTGAGACCTTTGACCCATGTGACCTTGTGACCCTATGTGACCTCGGTGACCCCATGTGACCTTTGTGACCCATGTGACCTCGGTGACCCCTGTGCCCTCCAGTGACCCCATGGTGACCTCGGTGACCCCATGTGACCTCGGTGACCCAGGGACAGTACCCCCTGTGACCTTGGCAACACCATGGGACCTCGGTTACACCATGTGACCTTGGTGACGCCAGTGACCTTGGTGACCCCCGGTGACCTCGGTGCCCCATGTGACCGCGGTGACCCCATATGACCTTCGGTGCCCCATGTTCACCTCAGTGACCTCATGACTTTGGTGACCCCTGTGACCGTGGTGTCCCCATGTGACCTTAGAGACCCCATGTGACCTTTGTGACCCTATGTGACCTCGGTGACCCCATGTGCACCTCAGTGACCCCATGGGAACCTCGGTGCCCTTGACCTCGGTGACCCATGCGAACTCGGTGACCCCATGTGACCTCAAGCGACCTTTGTGACCCCAAGCGACCTTTGTGACCCCAGGCGACCTTTGTGACCCATTTGACCTCGGTGACACCATGTGACCTCGGTGACACCATGTGACCTCGGTGACCCCATGTGACCTTGGTGACATCGGGTGACCCATAGGACCTCGGATGACCCCCATGTCACCTCATGTCATCTTGGTGACCCCCATGTGACCTTGGTGGCCCCATGTGACCTTTTAGAGACCCCCATGTGACCTCTGTGACCTTTGTGACCCATGTGCCTCGGTGACCTCGGTGACCCCATATGACCTCGTGACCCCATATGACCTCGTTGATCTCATGTGACCCTGTCACTTCATGTCATCCTGGTGACCTCATGTACATCTTGGGGACCTCATGTCACCATGTGACCTTATATCACCTTGTGGTCCCCATTCACAAACCACAAATGGCCTATGACCACTAGCGTCCAAGCCCACAATGTTTTTAATGTCGGCACCCAATGGTGGATTTAGTTTTTGTCACATATTTATGTTTCACATTTTCATGTTCCCATTTTCTTGCCTACCTTTGCAATACCAAAAAAATGTCATATTTAGGGCTACATTATATAGGTAATTAGTTCTTCACAAATATTGATGATAAAATACAAAACATCAGCCCAATTGACATATTTAGAGAATCAAGATTTGCCTGGTATTCTCAATAACTTTATACTGGGACTAAACAGAGTTAATCCACACAGCCAACCTTTTTCCGTTCAAACGTGGCTCTCAATGTTGAAAATAACAATGAGTTCAATTACTCAAGATGGGCCAAAATGGCCCATCCCATGAGGGATTTTATCCCACCCGTTTACTGACAAACTTGTAAAATATGCTAGAGCAAAAATGGTCCTCCTGCATGAGGACTAACGGTTGGTTCACACCCAAGTCTAAAGTTACATTCCTTTTAAGAATACTAGCTATTGCTTTTAATGTCCCGCCCTGTATCATTCCTGTCATATCCCTAGACAACCGCATAATTTTATAAGTATTAAACTAAACAAGCAGCAGAGTTGTTTTTGCACTAAAATATTGTTGTCCGCTAATGTAATATAACACAATAGTATACAGCAGAAGCACAAAAAAAATTCTTATTCTTTCACACCTTCCATTCAAAACAATTTCAAACATGTTACAAATCATAGTGAAGTTTCATCCAAAACTACAATCACCTTCTTAGAGGTCCTAAATGATAGCCTCATCTCCAGGTACCTCAAAAGTTTTTAACAGAAATGTGGTCAAATTTTGATATCAGTTGAAAGCTATTTTCCTCATTCCGTTGATTTGGCTGTTATGAGAAAAAATTAGCTTTAAAATTAAGCTATTATAGGCCACTGCCTCATTGATGCTGGGGTTTATTATCTTGGGAATGATATGGATTTGGGGGCTCAAAATTTCAGGACGGACAATGAGAGAAATACGGCCTTTCATGTGATTATCAAAATCGATACTACGGGTAATCCGGGGGGAGGGTTCCCAAAGACGATTGGAACACGCACCTTTAAGAGAGAGCACTGAAAGCTGTGTGAAAAGACTCCCGTAGATCCACATACACTCCACCTTAAAGGGAAAGGAGGGATTTTTTTCTGGATACGGAATTTCTCTCAAATTAAACAGAGATGATTGTGACCACCTACAAGAAAGAACGTTCCGAAGGTTAATTGGCCAAACAAGTACAAAAAGAAAACAGCAAACCTTGTGTGAAACTTGCAGGACTATCGTAAGTCCCCATAAGACACCGTGCTTTGACTTTCTGTCATGCATGACAGAAAGTACTAAATCATAATATTATTACATTAAAGACAGCGTATTCGGCTTATTCACTTCAGGTGGGATCTAATACTGGCAAAGCATTCAAATGCAAAAAACCCGGTTCAAAAAAATGGGGGGCGCTTTCTTTCTGGAAATCTCCTCGTTCTCTTTAAGTACCCGACCTCTAGGAGAAATGGCATTCGGACTAGATGAATTTTTTTTGGGCTATTATACTAATGGCCCACATAATTCCAAAATATCCCCTTCACACTACTCCATATCATGTACCTTTATTCTGTAACGGAAAGTAAGCATGCGAGCAGGAGTAGGGTTGCAAAAGAGGTATACATTAGCTACCGTCCTTTTATGCGTACTGACATATGAAATGATTTTGTGAAAGATATTTCTTTGTGTAAAAGAAAAATCCCATCTTTGATGTAAGTGTCATGGTAACAGCACACTGTAGCTGTTGAGTTACACGATACCTATTTTCTGCTCATAATTTCTTGGACGCCCGCTTCCCCGCCACAACGGCGCACCATCGGGTTACACGTAGACGCAATTCTAGAGAGTGAGCAACGCGCGTTTGTTAGGTCCAAGAATTATGGCCCCGAGTTAATAATGCTAAAGAGGTTATGATGACTCTGCTACCAGCTTTTTGTGAGGCATCAGTATAGCTGGGGGGGCACACTAGCATTTGTTGTACAATTGTAAAGACACAGTATGTATGTGTTGTATAATGTTTGTTGGTCCTCAAAATTTTGACAAAATGCCCATAACCCTAACCCTGGCGTAGGTTTCCCGGGAGGAACTGAAGGAGGAGGGGAAAAAGAAAGTCGCAAATTCGGGGTGGGATTTGAACCCAGGGCCCATCGGGCCCCAGCCCCATGACCCCGGGGCGGATAAAACGCTACGGCGGAGCTTGTCGCTGGCTTCCGGCCAGCGATTTCGTGCCCATACGAGTCTTGGTTTGATGACGGCATCGCTACTTTCTGGGACTTTCTGGGATTTAGTTGTGAATAGGGGTAATCAGAATGCAATTCCGAACTTGATGAACTTGGTATGGGGGTATGGGGTTGACACAAGTATTAACATATGCAATGTGTGGCCGTAAACCATGCCATATTAATGAGCTCGTTTGCATATTTGTTATGATGGCGACCATAGATATTCTTGAATATAGTGAGCGTAAGGCCGAGACTGCCAAATGATAGTTAGTTTAGTTTAGGTTTAGAAATCAACGCCCATGCATTTTGATTTAAGGAATTATCCCAACGGATGGACACTTGAGGGAGGGAAATCGGAAAGCTGATTATGACATCATGTTACCACCATACTAGGTATGTTGGGACTTATTTTGGTAGAAATGGAAAACGGAGACATAGAAGCTTATCAAATGGTATCATTAAAGCATTCAGGTGCTTTATAACAACTTCAGAAGGGGATGATAACCATCCCCGTGGTTAAACCATGGCTACAAAAAAAAAACTGTAAGACAAGGTTTAAACTTAGGTTTTTACTTTGTATTTTTGTTTGTGGGGTATAGGGGAAAAGGTTGTGATAATGTGTGTGGTGATGGATTGTGTGATATGTGATAAATGGCAGATATAACATTAAATTGAAAGTATGTGCTTGTTGAAGTTGAAGGGAGAATTGTACAAGGGTTTATATTTAAGGTATATAATTTTGATATTTGGTTAACAAACGTAATTTACTGTGAACTTTTACCATATTTAGTGTTTTTTGCCAAATTCGGCCACCAAACTTGTAAACACATGTACTCATCTTTTCCTAAAGGGCAATTTCTATTAACAATTACTGCTTTGTGCTTAAAAGAAATGACCCAGGGCATCCAGATATGTATTTAGTTGTATGGCTTTCTACCTGATGTGGACAGCTGTTGTACCTCTAAAATTTGAACTTCTTAATTTTCTACCAAAAACGGGGAACATGATAATACGGTACTCTGTACAAAATTTATTTTGACCAAAGTTTTGAATATAATCTGGTATATGAAATTAAGAGTGTTATCCAGTTAGAGAATCGTTAATATATTTAATGATTTTCTATAGTTAATTAATCAATGTGTAACAGCTGTGTTCCAAGTTGGAATGTTATTCTTTTTTAGATTGGTTGTCACATTCAAAATGAAAAAAAAAATACTTTGATCTGAGGCCTTTGACCATGTTGAATTCGAAACACAGATAGAGCTCAAGTCTAAATCTGATGTTATTCGTGAGCAAAGTACATGAAACCCTCATGCCAGTGTTGTAATGACCTAGTACAATGTGATCAGCTTGTTACTGACACTGGTGTCAATCACTGACCTCTACATAGCGGATTAGCGGGGCTGAGGCGGCTGATTGACCAACAACAGGAAGTTGCTTGTGTGCCCTTTGCAATATGGGGGAAAACAATGCACACATGCTGGTGGCACATATTCCACACAGATGTTCTATTGTTATACAAAATTCCTTTAACGTTGACAATAAAGTGAAGCCACCTTGTGCAGGGCAAAATGCAACTTCCAGTGGTTTCAATTGGCGACTATTCAGTGGTTGCGCCAGCCCTCTATCCATTGTTTGAGTCAGTGGTGTCATAGTTCCAATGATGACCACAATTTAACTTTACAAACTCCTTCACTAGACCATCAGTATTTCATTTAACATTGATGCTATCAACCGATCTGTGGTTATTCTATATAACATGGTATAAGGTTATGAACAAGCAAGTACAAGGTAGGGAACAAGATTGTGGCGAGGAGTAAGGATTCTTATGTCAATCTTACTGATATGTAATTGTTACAAGGCGAGCCCATGTTAGTGAACCAACAGAATGTGATGTCACTATTACACATTACCCAAACACAATAATGTCTAGAAGTGAGGCTAAGGTAGACATTACAAAGAGCTCTAAACATTTCCATAGTATGTGTACCAAAGAGGAATAAATCATGAAAATTTAGTACATTTTGGTATTCTAATTTCGGTATAGGGATTTGACAAAACTGTTTCACCTACCTTTTGAAAAGAAAATCTAACAAAAGGATAATAAAACCCAATAAAAATTTATAGATCTAAAAAGGTCAAAAGTGGTGGAAGGTGGAACATGTTCAAACCACAGGTCAAAGGTTATATGGGGTTACCCATTTCTTATTGGCGAAATTCACAAAAATCAAACCTTTGCAAATATTTCACCCCAAAATATGAGGTATTTTAAAAATTGCGCCATAATTCACAGGTGGTTTGCAAACTGCATTTGTTTAACCATTTTCACAAAGAAACGAGTGGTGGGGGCGTCCAAGTGAATGTGCAGGACTTGCGGATCATTAGAGCATGAGTTCGAGCCCGCCGTGACTAACATGTTTGTGTCTGTCGGGCAAGATACTTAAATCTGATTGCCTCGCCGACCCAAGCGAAAATTTGGGGAGCCAGCGTTATGTAATGGGGATATTACACAATCTAAGTGCTGATAGGGATGTAAGCTTGGCCGGCGGCAGCCACCTGATTGAAGCGAAATGATTGTGACGATTTACTAGGGCGGCTCTTCTTAAAAATAATAGGCAAACGCGCCTTGGAGATGTTTACGTGATAAAGCAATGTATAAAAACGATTTTTTATTGTGAATCACTAATAGGTCTGTCAAAAAAGGACAAGTTTAGTATATGGGGCGGTTGTGTTCGTGGTTTGAGTTTGTTGTTTTTGTAAATGGGAAATTATGTCTTAAAATGTGATAATGGTCCAGAGACTCCAAATCAAAGTGTACCATGTTGTGATCCATTCCGTTTGGAGCCAATCTTGGTTTTAAAAATGGCTGCCCTTTTCAACATATTTTGCTCTATATCTGGATTATGAGAAACACAGAAGGCTAAATTGGTTGGCCACTCACAATGTTTGTATGTCAGGCACACAAAATATACAATCCAGAAAGTCGCAGATAGTTTCCTTCAGGAGGGTAATCTTGAATTCAAAATGGCCGCATTTTAAACATATTTGTCTCTATCTGCACTCTGATCTCATGGAGGCTCAAGATGGTGGCAAAAACCATGTTGTGATGTCAGTGAATGGCAAATACTACATCAAAAAAATCAAATATGGTTTCCTTAGGCGGCATCTCAATTTCAAAATGGCCGCCATTTTTAAAATATACTCGCCCAGTACCTGGACTTCTGAGCAAACATGGAAAGCTCCAAGTGGTGACAATACCCATGTTGTGATGATTGTAAGGAAAACAATATATTACCTCCAGAAAGTTGCCAATTGTTTTTTGGTGGCCATCTTGAATTTTCAAAATGGCTTTCATTTTAACATATACTTCGCTCAATATATCTGGACTTCTGGGCAACATAGAATGCTACATTTGGTTGCAATACTCCCAGGTTTGTGATGTTAAGGAAATATAATTTGCATCCAGATTGTTTTCCTACTGACAGCATCGTTAATTTCAAAATGGCACTATTTTTTTCAAGCTATTAATTCGTCCGATATTGGCCTTATGGGCAAAATAGCTCAAATGGCTCCTTCCTATCAATTATACATTCTATGCATCAAAACCAATAAATAATGGATCCTAGAGGAGAGCCATATGATCTGGTGTATAGGTTTCAATGTTTTTGCTGGTCAATATGTTACAGTGCAATTCAAGTATTGAAACCATATCCATCTATCTAGCGGACGCAGCCGAGATGCTTGTTCACCATGTAGGGACAAATGTCCCTGTCCGTCATTAATGGGACAATGGCAGATTTGGACTGCTGCATTGTGTCGAGCAATCGCATCTGTTTGGGCATGGTAACCTCCAACCGTGTCACGAGGGCTACTTGATCAATTCGCACGATAAAAGTGACCGGCAAATCGTGCTTGGGCGTTGGGGCAAAACAGAAGATGAGATTGGAGGTGATATCTTCCCATTATGTGCTTTAGTCATGTACTCACGCCAGGATATGTTTTGCAACCTCAAAGAAGGTAGATGGCCATCAGTTTATCCTGAGTCTGTTTTCATTGTCCTGGTCTCAGATCCAATAACAGGATGCTCTTTAGCAAGGCTCTCTAAGAGAACTTCAGCTTGGTTTAATTGGAGATAGCAAGTGCATAAGTGGTGTAATTTATTGGAGGCATTCCAAGCTGGTCCTTTGCGTGACACGAAGTCTTTCTTGCTGTCGGCAACATAGGCCCCAGGGGATTTGAAGTCCCTGACCTCTTTGATTTGGGTTCCGTCTGTAGTGTTAGTGCATTATAGATTGAAGATTATCTTCCTTATTGACGGTCATTTATTCCGTCTTCTTGGCATTAATGTAGGCCGACTTTGTCTGCCACATTCTCAAGTAATGTTAGTAGATCTTGTGCACCCCCTATAAGATCGGACTGTTAGAGCTCGATCATCTGCATAGGTCTAAGGCTGTGATGATGCTAGATGTTGCCTTGGTGACGTCCTAGAACCGCTGGGTTTGATGGCAATACTGTCTGAGGATGTTAATCAACCACGACTACAAAAATATAGGGAGCAAGAGTATCTCATTGCAGGATTGCATTAGTTGTTAGGAACTACTTTGGTGGGCCTATCCATGGTTGCACAAAGCTTAGAAGGGTTATCATAACAATTATGGCAATTGCTTTCACAGTCTCGTCTGGGACACCAGAGTTGGTAAGAATATTGAAGCATTTACATCTCTGTTAACACTGTCGAAGCCTTGGAAAAGTCTACTAAAACAATTATTGAACCTTTTTTTTATGGGAAATTCTCAACATTGTATGATCCTTCTGAGGGCAAATATCTGAGGCAATGTTGATCTGCCTTTACGAAAACCATTCTGGGTTCGTCTGAGAATGGGATCTATGCTAGAAACGATTCTGTTGAGCAGCATTGATTTGTAGATCCTAGAGGCCAGCGGTGACAGTGTGACTCCCTGTAGGTTGGTGTTGGAGGGTCACTCTTTCTTTGGTAGAGGAGCCTGAACGATTTAATATAATAAGGCCGCTGGTTTGTTTCCCATTGATGTCGTCACAAAATTCCAACAGCCGACCATGGAACAGTGGACTCCTCCAGACTACTGCAGGAACGTTGTCGGGACCAGGGCGTCTTTTGGTTGTTCAGTTTCTCAGGGCAGATCAGAAGCTTTTCTATAGTGAAAGGTCCAGGCTGGATGGGAAAGACATCTGCTTATCTTGTGATTGAAAAAATGTTCATCAGGTTAGTGTTATTCTGAAATGGTTTGCCAAGGAGAGAACTTCTTAAAGTGCTGAAACCATTGTGTCGAGACACGTTCAGTTGTTTCACCTTTTGATTCTTATAGGTGGGGTAGCTTCTTATCAGTCAGCTCATCGATCATGCCTCCCAGCAGACAGCCTGCTTGTATTTGAGATTGTAGGGTTGTAAAAGTGCTCAGCCTTGATTACCACGCCCCTCAAGCACCACGGTGTAAGCATGGTCAAGTGTAGTCTCAGTGCCACATCAAGGTTCTGCTTGGAGCTTCTCGTGGATGTGTACAGTGCTTCTTGCGCAGCAGACTTCAGTTTTTTTCTCTGGCTTTGATGACGTTGTCATTTGAGCAAAGGCAGTAAAAGTAGTCTTCTTCTTTCTTTAGGTAGCATCTCAGTGCAAGTCTTGTTGGTTCGTTCTATACTGTGCTGGGATTCTAATCTTCAAGCTAAGCCAAACAAGAGTGTTGAACCGTTATGTATTGATGAAGTATACTTGCTCGAGAGCTTTTATCTCCCACTACCTTTCTCCCGTCCAATTGTTTTCATGGGAATCTCTGGGGGGAGTGTACTATGACGGCAATGATCCTGCTCCTGCAAGAGACAATTTATGATTAGGATTAAGCTCAAAAAAAAGGGCGTAGGCTCTTAAGTTCATTAATGCTGTGATCCATGACCAGAATGTAGTTCAGCTGGACAAGTTCTTCCATTTGGGCGACGGTAGGCCGTTTGTCCACATTCTACTTGCTTGATTTTGGATTTTGTTGCCAGTGGCAATCAAAGGGCTCAACAACCGTTTCACGAATTCCCTCACGCACAACCCACCTCGGCTGGACCCGCCTTCTGCACGCGAACAGGCTGTTCCCTAGGCCCAAGTCTACAGCACCGCAATCTCCAGGAATGCACAGAAGATGGGCTGGAACTGCACAGGTGGCAGTGGACAATTCCATGGTAAAGCGGGAGAGACAGTTTCACGGTGATAGCAGCAAATGACTATTGTTTCAGGTTTGCCCGTCAGTGTAAGCTTTAGGATGCGCTCATTACAGTGGACAAGGCTGGCACGTGAGTGGACTTGAGAGCCTTGATGAGAAAAGAAACCCACCACCTCATTGTAGTGGTTTTAGTATATTCTCCATACGGAGCTCTAATAAGTGCATATCACGCCGATGCTCTCATTAGTAGAGGCTCGATGTGCACAATTCGGTGTTCGTGCCTGCAGTGACACTCAATTATAATCAGTTGGTCATTAATACCAGTTCTTCGTTCTGATGTTGTTGATAGTGTCTGGACGTTGTATGTGTTTATGATGAAAGCAGCAATTACGTTTAACAAAGCGTTGTCCATGCATCTTTTTTAAATATAGGGTTGGACCTGGACAGTAGGCTTTAGGACCAGCCCATCATCCGAATTGGTAAGACAAATGTTGACTCAGAAGACCAGACTCAGGAGCACAAAATTGTTTACGTTGTAAACACCTCAGCTTGTCAATGGCTAAATAGTAATAAATAATAATAATAATAATACAAGAACTTAAAAGCGCCAAATTGCCATAAGGAACTAGGCGCAAAAGAAGGAAGGAAGACAAAAACAGGGAAAGCTAATGTGGCAAATAGGTGTGTTTAAGTAGGGCTGGGGGGGGGGGATTCGCACAGGGTCTCAGCAGCTTTGTCTGTTGAGGATTGGTCCTTGCCTTTGTCTTTCACGGTGACACTCTGCCACAACATCAACATAAATAACATCACAAACCACATGGGCTTACTACCAATGGATCCTTTTATGTGCTCGAAAGTCCAATATTGGACGGAAAAGCATCTATTAAAATGGCGGACATTTTGCAATTCAAGTTGGCCACCTGAAGGAAAAACTCTACCACTTTCTGAATGTAAATAAACAGTTCCTTGCCAACACAAACATGGGTTTTGCCACCAAATTGAGCATTGTATGTTGCTCAGCCATCCAGCTCTTGGGCAAGTAAGTAAATATAACAAAGGCGGCCATTCGTGAAATTCAAGATGCCACCGGAAGAAGGAAACAATCGGTGCCTTTTCGGATGTAATAGTTGGGTCCTTGACATCACAAAACATGGGTATTGCCGCCAACTCGAGCCTTCTATATTGTCATCAGAAGTCCAGATAGAGCTAAATAGTTGAAAATGGCGGCCATTTTGAATTCAAGATGTCCGCCTGAAAGGAAAACCATCGCGACCTTTCTGAATGTGATATTGTGTCCTTGACATCACACCAACATGGGTATTGCCACCAATTTGAACATTCTATGCTGCTCAGAAGTCCAAGGTTATAGGGAAAAATATGTGAAAATGGCAGCCATTTTGAAATCAAAGATGGCGGCCATAACGGAAGGATTAAAAAAAAAATTGGGGTAACAATTTGATTTGATGCCTGGACCATTAAATCTAAATTTAAGACCAAAAATCCCAATTGTAGCAAAAGCCAACAAATGACCACACCGTCCCATACTCGTTTGTCGAGTTTTCAGTTGTGTTATTCTTAAAATGCAAAATGGAACAATCTTGTATTAATGAAATTGTGTCGCAACCCCATAGGTATGGTCAAATACAGGGCAATAAAGCTTCTGAAAAGTTGTATGTTAATCGGTCCATGATCCGATCAGATACCCATAGCTTCGTCCCCAAGGACTCCAGATTTTACCGGAAAGTGTCAAAATCAAAATTTTGGTATCAGAAGAAAGCTTATTTTCTGATTTACCCTGTGGACATCTTAGGGGCTAAAGGATGTTTGGTTTAGATGTATGAGCGAAAATATGCCCCATGTTTGGTTGACTAATATAATTTTGCACAGTACTCTTTGAGGATTACAAAAAATCCACCTTTTTACCGTCTCGCACTTCAAAACGGGTTGAAAATCGGGCACAAAAAATTTACAGATAGGGTTTTGAGGTGAAGGTCATTCCATCAAGGATGGTGGAACATTTATAGTTTTAAATTGGGTCATCCCCACCTTTAACATTTTTGTAGATATTAGAAGTCCTCGAACTGTAATGGACTTTAAAAAAAGTTTCTTTTCATCAAATTAATGTTACAGATTTATGAAATGCTGAAAGTAATTGCTTTTAATTATCAACTACAGTACAATTAATATGTATTATTTTCTGTCATAATGATATTGATGTATTGTAATTGTTTTTAAACAGGTTTCAATGAACAAGAATGAATGCCTTATCGTATGCAAGCAAAATACACCAAACTGGTTCTAGATGTTGTTAAATGTTGCAAATGACGTGCTGTGAAGGAGATAATGTGAATATTTCCACATGCCCCAGAACTCTAAGCAATGTCCACTTTATTTCGAAGAGGGATAGGACACATTCAGTTCTGTCCTTAAAAACTCTGCTTTGATAGCTATTATAACACAATGATCCACAAAGTGTAGTTCAAAGTACTCTACACAGCTGTTTGAAGGTCTCGTATATTATGGCAAAATGAGAATAAAACAAAAAACATTGACGGCGACACACTTTTGACAATTTGGAGTATTTCTACTAACTACATCCAGTGTAAATTTCATTGCGGGCAAATATGATTTTTCATAAAAATCTAGTTTTACATGTCTTTCTATGGGAAATAGGCATATAGATGGCACTATAACATACAAATTATGACTTTTGTAGGCCTATATGGCAAGATTCCCGCAATGGATTTTTATGATTTTTGCGGAGGTGATAGCTCTTGCATATTCGTACTTATGTCATTTGTTAAAATTGTGTCGCCATTGCTTAAAATTGCTCTTAAAATAAGAGACAAATTGCATGGGGTCAAACAGTTGTTTAGAAACATGGTGTTTCTGAAGTAAAATTTACTTTTTAGACTTTTTTTAATGAGGACATGTTTGATATTATTGATTTTCATGAACAGATTGTTATCTTGTTGGAAAAACTTTCCTGCAAGTGATTAACAATTTTACTTCAAAGTTGAGCAAACCATGCCAAATTTCTCTGGGCTATTCCTTGAATTTTATAATAAAGGTGAAAAAAGCGACCCCTATTGGTGGCGCATGCGTACCAATACTTTTCTATTTTTTTTAAATACACAATTTGTATTTTAACTCAATGTGTCGATGTTGCTTTACATTGTTTTGAACAAACTCACAACTAAAATGTAAAAAGGCAAACAAATTGTCTATTTTCTTGCCTTGGACCAATTTTCACACATAGCATTTATTTTAATAGCTAAGGTGCAAGTTCTGCAATTTGGACAAGATTGTTCAACAATATCAACATCTTCACAGAGTTTTCAATATTTAAATAGCTGAAATAATAACTTTGACTCTGATATTTTGGAAGATGCTCCTGTAGTCAGATGGAAAGTCTAAAATGTAAGGAAAGCTAAGGCCTCTAAAAGTTAGTTGAAAATCCATAGGAAATTACTTTGAATAGAGCTGAAAACTGTAAAAACTTTTTTTGGAAACCTGGCATTGTGGGACAAGATCTGGATCTTAAGAGAGGTATGATGTGGTAATACTGAAGTGATAGGTGAATCATGTAATGCAGTGAAAAGTGTATCCTAGACCGCGGTCACACGAGCAATATTTCATCGTTGTGTCGTAATATTCTTATTGTGGTACTACTGTAATAATTATACGACGGTCCTGGTCACACGGTGAGATTATTGTAATCGTGTCGTAGACATTTCTGGACACAGGAGCACGAGGTCAACAACACGGTTCATTGCGTAAGCATGATGATAGTAAACTACGAAATGTGTCATATACGGCGATTTTGCCCAGTAAATTACGACAGTACTATGGTAGAAAGCGGCCCAACGACGGAAATTATCATCGTTAAGTTATTACGAGAGTACTATGGTACGACGACGACATGTCGTCTTAAGTTGCGGTCACACGCAGCCTTTATTGTAGTACTACTGTAGTACTATTGTAGTAAACTACGAAAAAAAGCCTCGTGTGACCCCGGTCCTAGTCATGCTTGCTTGGTTGTGTGAAGGCTGAAAGTAGTTAATTGTTTGTCGAAAAATTTGACTACGTGGGGCGAAATGTGTTATTGTGGATATTTCGTCGTGTGCACCACATATTGTCGTATCTCACGAAATACCTATTTCGGAGAAAATCACAAGTGAAATTCCTTTGGACTACATTTAAGAAATGTTATGTTACTTTGATCTTACGTGTGCGTTTCTTGGTAACCAGAATTAAAGGTGTTTGTTCCGATCGTATTTGAGACCCCCCTGATTTAACCAGAAGTAGTTTTGTTATAAGATGAGCGGCCGTAATTTTCTCATTGTCTTCCTGAAATTTCAGCTTTCAAATCCATTTCTTTCCCAAGATACGTGCAAAAAACTGCTGTTTTAATGGCTAACCACCATGCAATACTAACACGGTAGTGAATAGGGTGTTGCCCTATGTATTATTGCGTCTAGCATAAAAACTGCAAGCTTGTTTCCCACGGTAATTAGTAGGCAGCTTGTGCAAGTGTAGGGCTTTCATATCAAGTAGAGAACACTATAGACAAAAATCAGAACAAGCACCTTTAAGAACAGACTTTAAATTTTGTAATGAATTCGTTATAAGATTGTGTTATATTTTGCATGTTAAAGGTGTTTGATCCGATTTATTTGTATTGTATTCTCTACTTAATCTGGGAGCCTGGTGCTTGTATATACTTTCCACCAAGTATCGTGAGAAACAAACTTGCAGTTTTGATAGTAGAAGCGATAATGCACATTGCAAGACCTTATTCACTATTCTGCTAATATTGTTATATTGTCTATATCTTGGGAAAGAAATGGATTTGAAAGCTGAAATTTCAGGAAGACAATAAGAAAAATATGGCTTTTCATCTGATATCAAAATTGATAATACTTCAGGGTAAATCAAGGCGGGTTCCAAAGGGGATCGGAACAATCCCCTTTAAGTCACAGATCTGTATGTGAAACATGTTATTTTGCAAATATGCATTTGATTTAAGTTAAGAGAGTGTGGTGATCGTATTAGTTATATGAAACAGTATGGGAAATTCAGGTGTGCTTGATCTTGTTCCAATTTTGCAAATACAAAGCATATGCAACTCAGTGAGAATATGGTGAACGAATAATAATAATAGATACAACAGAGAGAAAGAGTTCCATATGCCCCCCACTCCCCCTTTTTTTTAAAAATTCTATAGGAAACAAATTATACTCATTTATGGCCTACACAAACAAATCCCCTAACTCTAAGGCCAAAAATAAAAAAATAATTTGTTACATGTACAACTTTAAAGGGCGGTATATATGGAACTCTTGCCCAATAGGGATACAACATAATTTGAAATGTCAAATTTGAAGGGAAAAAAATGACAAAGAGCGTAGTTCCTAATTAATATTAATATCTCACAAATTAGATCATGTTTAGTTGTAAAATTTGGTGCATTTGTAGTACATACAAATACGTAAGCCATATATCTTGGGAAGAACTAAAACATTTGAGATGAGACAGTATGTGATGCACCCAATGATTTGTTTGATAACCGCATGGAGCCAAGCGTGACATGTCACTTCAAAAGCTGGAATTGTTCATATCATTTTTTTTAGATGGTGAAAATAATTTACCAATAGAGCCTCGTGACATATGCATTCTCCACAATGCACTGCTAACGCAACATAGACCTCTTAAAATTATTTTGCACAAATGTATACCTTTTGATGGGACATGTCATAATTAATTGCAAATTTGGTTGACGTTTCATATAGAAGTCCCAAGGATGCAAACGAGGTACAGGGTGAGTCAAAAAAAACTTGACCCGGATTGTGTCCGCCATTTTGAGTTTTTAAACAAAATATATACAACATATGTGATATCATCGGAAAGCCTATTTCATTATCTTTAATTTGTTGTAAAGATAATTCCAATCGGTTAAGTATAGGCCGAGCTACAGTCTTTTGAATCAAGTAGTCCGGTTTTCACCCTATCCACGGATTCCCATTTGAATGCACGGCGCCCGACTAAGCAAATGTGATTCCGTGGACAGTGCAGAAAACCGACTGCTTGATTCAAACGACTGTAACTCGGTCTATACCTAACCGATGTGAATGATCTTTGCAGCAAATTAAAGATAATGAACTAAGCTTTCTGATGATATCACATATGTTAGATACATGTTACTTGAAAATTCAAAATGGCGGACACAATCAGGGTCAAGTTTTTTTTGACTCACCCTGTATTACAATTGATACCGTCATGCACTATATGATGTTATGCAGTAGCGCTTGATGGAATCAATGGCAATACCTCATTTGCATCCTTGGGACTTCTATATGAAATGTCTACTGCTAATGTATCTGTATATATCTGTGTCAGTATTTGGGAGTTTTATGTAACAACAATTAGGTATATTCTCTAACATGATATTGTGTATTTGGCCATTTTGTTCCTACAGTACTTTAATAATATTGTATTTAAGCCAGTTATTATATAGCCATAATTATATTTTACAAGTGGTTACCATATGTTTGCCAGTAGCTGCATCCAGAGGGAAGCAAAAGATTGTATGAGCTGTCACATCAAAAAAAGACAGTTGCCAGCAGTGACATAACCTGTGTTCCTTCAAGACAACCAAAAGTAAAGACAGATTCACAGGGTTCGGCCCTGATCATTTATTGCACATCGGCCGTTTTGGAATTTTGACCAATTCTCCTAGATTTTTGAAATTAAAGACAAATTTTTTCTTTAATTTTTTGAGTCTTAAAGTAATCCTTATCCAATTATTTTTCATATAAAACATGCCAATGGCTTGTCTTCCACTTAATTTTCTTCTGATGGATATTTTTGTAAGCACCTGAAAAACAATACGCTCACGGCTGCCATCTTGGATTTTCATCCAAATTTTCATTAATTTGCTAGTTTTGTTGCATTTTGAAACCATGGATGAATTTTTCTTCAAATTTTAAAGCTTACAAGTAGTTCTATGACAATTATCTTTCATATAATACAACTTAAATGCTTGTCTTCGACTTATCATTTTTGGAATAAATGATCGAGTTCTCTGAATCAGCGTACTGAATCATATTATCATTGTTATTTTACATGTTGAAATGATTTCTGATCAAAGCAGTACATGTGTTCAAAGCATTCACATATCTGCATTGGAGTGAATGCTAATGAGCTAATTTGCATATTAACAAAAGAATATCATTAATCCATTATCTCACCAAAATGCAACTACGTGTGAACTTTTAACTTGGAAGAGTTGTAGACCATAATGGCTTCTGGAGCTATGTAGTTTTGCATCCAGATATCTGCATGTTAATGAATAATAATGAGCTGTTTTGCATGTGTCTTATGAATAAAACAATGTGTGTGAGGGTAAGGATGTTATGGTGCAACCGACAACCGCCTTCATTTCATGTGACAGGGCCCAAATGGGATGTCAGGCAGTGGCCCAAAATATTGGCAGCACTAAAATGTATCCTATATACTATCAATGTGCCGCTTAGCTATTTTGGTAGATCTTACCAATATAAAAACCCATCTGTTTACATTTTACATATTATAGAGAGACAGGAGTTACAACCTTCCTAAAGAATTTTCAACATTGTTTAAAAAATTTGAATGAAATATCAGGAAAAACTCTGCCTTTTTTAGGAAAAAAAACTAAAGAAGATGGAGCAAAAAAATGAGACAATTTTAAAATCAAACAGTGATTTTTCAGCCTTCAACTTCATTCAACTTCAAATTAAACATTGAATATGGATCATCTAGGTGTCTTGTGAAAAGAAAGGCACGTTTGAGTTTGTGGATCCACCAATTATGCTCCAGGCACCAAAACCAGTGTGAATTATCTCATAAGGCAGCTCTGCTCACTCAAATATTAAAATCTGAATACCCAATTTTACTGTGTTGGAAATTATTTCTTTAATGGAAGGTTGGACATTGTGCAATTGTTACTGTTCTAAATTTTGTCAAGATGTATTTTTATTTTTATGTATAGATTTATATATAAGAATAAAATGTAAGAAAATGTCAATAATTTTGCATTATCTACATTATTTTCCATGTGATAGGGTTATTATTATAGTATGTTCAATGGCTTACAAAAGTCCAGGGAGGTTTCCAAACACAAAGGCAATTCCGTTATAGCAGGAATCAGTGGGTTGCTAAAAGCTGAATGACATTGAAAATTTCATGGTAATTACGAATACATCTTTGCATGCATATATTGAAATAGACATAATGTCAATGTTGAAAGAGGTGGGTAGTAGTAGCACAACAGTAAGGTGCCCAGTGGGGTGGTGCAAGACTTACATTTTATGGGGGGGGGGGGGGGTGGGGGGGGTTGGTTTTAACGTGGGGTGGTAACGGGGGGACTTGGGAAAAGATGAAATTTTTTTTGGGTATAAAAGTGACATTCGGGGGGGGGGGGCACAAACCTTACAAAATTTTGTCCCAATCGCTGACATTTGCTCAAATTGGCGATTTGTACCAAAAAATCGCTGATTTTTGCTCCAAATCATCATTTTTCTTCTGGCCGGGGTGGGGGGGGGGGGGGAAGAAAAACAATTTGGCATGCTGCCCTCCCTCCCCCCCCCCCCAATGCCCCACCACCACTAAAGGTGCCCCACCTGATTACAACATATTTTTTTTCTCTGTTCATAGGAAGGGCCCATCACCAACATACTTTAATTCAAGATTTAATTGAAACCCGACATACCACTTTATTGTGAGCGTCATTGTGGTATTACAAACGCCATAGAGGCTGTTTAAATATTTTCCGTTAACCAAAAAAACAAACAATATTTTAGCTTATAGCACCAATTTAATAGGACAAAGTTCAGTCAAGAATATGATGAAGATGATGAATGATGAAAAATAGGGTTTCTAATGATTACCCAAATCTCTGGTTCGATGGTGTGAAAGGTGCAGTCGAGGCTGAGGAATCAGGAAGTAACCTTAATATTTAAATTTGGTTGCTAATATCTCATAACATCAGTTTAATTAATAAGCATTTAACTTTTATATGTGATTTGAATAGCTTGGCTTGATTATCCAAGGAGATACAATTTTTGTTGTGACTGAAAATATACAAACAAAAATGCAATAAAATGATTTAGTTGTTTGTAAGGAAATTGACTAAATATGACAGTTCAAATTGACGAAACGGACCATGACGCATCAAACATCTGGTCAGCATGAAAAACACGTCAATGCATAAGTCTGAGGTGAGGTACTTGATGTGACAGTGTATTCACTATGTCATTGCAACAATCAGCGAATATCTCATTTTTTATTGCATTCTTCACTGGCTGATAACTGAATTAATGAATTTAGTTTATAAGCATCATTGCATTAAATAAACCAATGAAGAAATTGTCAAGATTATCCCATTTTTCAAACATGCCTTAAAGGTCAATGGCCCGATCGCTAAATAGCCTCGTCCCCAGAGCCCCAGATTTGACCGGAATGTGGTCAACATCTTGGGATCCAGAAGAGAAAGCTACTATTTTTCTTATTACTTGTGAAATCTTAGAGCCAAAGGATTGTTGGTTTGGAGTTATGAGGGAAAATGGCCCCATTTGGCTCGACCACATATAATTTTACACAGTACTCTATGGGGCTTGCAAAATCACGTTATTAGCTCGTGCATCAAAACGAATTGAAATATCGGCGCGAAAACTTTACAGATGGGGTTTTGGAGTGAAGGCCAATCTATCAAGATGAAAACTTCATATCCTTAAATCAGGCCATCCCCCTTTAATAATTTGAGCTAATTCAGACCTTGTATATTGATGGCTATTGAATCTGCAAGTTGACCTTTTTTCAAATGCTATTTTGTCAGAAATGTTTTTCATATTTTGGTTCCATCACTATGTAATACAACCGACAATTTGACATCTGACGGTATATAAATATTGAATGCTTAAGAGTGTTATAGTAAAAATTTTTACACCTCGTGAATATTCATGAACGTAATCGGCATGTTATTTCATTGGCCATCCAATCCACCCAAAAACTGTTTATGGTTTCCATGCTTTTGTGTTTGGAGGTCACCTTGAACTTGAAAAAAAGCAGTATGTATTGTATGAAAAACAATGCAGAATGTATATTATCAATAAATTGAAGCTAATGATTAAGATGTAACATTTTCTGTGATGTAGTGATCTTTGAGATATCATCCTATGATAAAATTTTAATTTACACCTTGCAATCAGAAATAGCCTTATATACACAAATTGCATAACATACACAAAATGCTTGTACTACTTGCAACCAAAGTTATTTAGTAGTTTGTCTTTAAAACAATGGAAATGTTACTTTTTGTAGTTCTGTTCCCAAAGAATATGGTCACACTATGTGTATCTGTTTTGTAATAATTGAATAAAAATGGACTTGGTAATTAAAACAAATTGTGCAGTGTGTCTATGATTTCTCCCACAGCTTCATTGTTATATGTTTGAAAATAAAGTTCCATTTTGTCAACATGCCTACCAGTACCAATGGAAATTGTGTGCTAGTGTCAAAGTGAAATACATTTTTAAAAAGTGAACGATATTTCGATACATAGATCACATTCTTGGTTATATGTATGCCACTAACAAGGCTTCCCTTAGACTAAAAATCTTGGGTGGACTACTTTTTCGTATGACATCTGGAAAACTGCTTTAAAATGTCTGAAATTGCACTAGTTATATTAAGAAAGGGTGTAATTTCATGATTGACACGGTAGACTGGTATGTTTTTTTTAAATTAAACACAATTTTGACAGTAAATTTGAGGCAATTCTGTGCTTGTCAATTTCGCCTTCATTGGCCTGCTATCAGCTATACTGACTATAGAGCTTCTTATGCTGTGCATTTTGATGTATTTTATGTTTAATGATTCCTAACTAAAAAAATGGTCATTTGGTGAATTTACCTTGTACTTTTAGCATCATATTGTATTTCCTTTCTATACTCCATATATCTACCTTGAGTCAGTGATGTCAACACGTTCAGGCAGATGTTTTGTGTGTGCAT
>JAMKCH010019232.1:0-23156 GCA_023653785.1 Ophioderma brevispina | reverse complement strand
CTTTGTGAACTTGACACCTACTCGGCAAGTTAAAACATCAGATGGCAAACCTTCCAGATAGCACCGTCACTAGGATGCTAAGAGCGGCCTTCAACACCAATGCAATAGCGCAATCATCAACAACATGATTTGCCAACATGTCCCCAAACTAAGAGAAAGAGGACCCGCTTAAAAGCCAATGCTTAAGGAGGAGTACAGTAGTATCAAGACTGATACATTGGACTTCCAAACATAGATCTATTATACCAGTAACAGCTCACGTACATAGACATCCTTCTTCTTATCGTATCCAAAAACACAGGTTCTCAAATATGATCCAGCCCGGGTTGTGTGTACAATGTCTGGTGCTTCCAATTGATCGCAACGGGTGCCTTTGTTCTGTGCATGTTGCTTCAGCATGGGAGCAGACCAAGAGAATGTTCCATTGTCTGTGGTGCAGAGTTCCGCAATCAAAGGTAGATCCTGATCTATCTTGATCTGCTTCAAGGTAGCCCCACGTCTGCAAAGGGAAACCTTAGATCGGCCGGATCTGGAGTCCCTTCCCCAAACTCGTGATATACCCTACGTGTATACTAACTCATGCGTATGTCATACAGTGTGTCTCAAAAAAAAAGGGTGACCTGCGATTCTCAGGACTTGCGCCCTCTTACAAATCACTCAACCGTGGAAATTTTGTTGCCAGAAATTAGGTAGTCCGTATCCTCTTTTCCTGCAAAAATTAGCACCTTCCCACGAAACAACGATGCAAATATCGGCAAATTATGTAAGATCATGCTTTTTTTTTCCAACTTCTGCCAACGGGATTTACACAGTCAACGAGGTGAAGGGGACTACTTGGGCTGAGCATATCCAGCCAGTCTCACCATAACGCCATACATACCTTTAAACTATGCATAGTGAGGGTTCCTTGCGACAAGATAAAAAATATATTGAATTGCTTCAGCAAAATTGGAGCATTGTATAGTGACCAATCTTCAGGTCCATATGCAGAATTTATTTGGATGTTTGTGAAATATGAAAGTGGACATTTTGGGGGCGGGGTTCTTTCCGCTTGTGTGGATATTTGCGTACCAGTGGACCTACCCGCATCCCAAAATTGTCCCTTTTGCATTTTCTCAACAGAAGATATTCTTGTCTAAACTTCATCTAAACTAGCTTAAATTGTAGACATTTTTTCAAGAAACCAAGTAAAAAGTGGTCCATGGATTTGAGGTATGACCGCAAGCCCTACGTACGATCCTGCCTAGATGAACTTTCATGACCCCTACTCACTTAAAAGTACCCTGGAAGCGTAATCCTAGTACAGGACGCCTCTTTCCCCGAGTTGTACCAGCAACTACAACTTTGGGGAAGACAGACATACGCATACTAGAGATTTCTTACACCACTGCTTACACAAAAAGCATCATGATGGACATTCGTGGTTGTTACCAGCAACTACAATTTGGGAAAGACAGACATGCGCATACTAGAGATTTCTTAACACTGCTTACACCAAAGTTGTACCAGCAACTACAACTTTGGGGAAAGGAAAGACAGACATGCGCATACTAGAGATTTCTTACACACGGTCCTACACAAAAAAAGGCATGATGGACATTCTGTATAGGGTAGATGAAGTGGTAAGGGCCGGGGGGGGGGGCACACGTGGGGGGGGGGGCACTTCTCACTGACAAGGGGGTATCATCCGTGTCCAAGCAATCACACAAAAAGCACCCAATACGTATTTCGAAACCGAATTTCACCCCTAATACGTATCAGCAGAGCAATTTGCTACCCAAAACAAGTACTTGATGGAATATGCCCCCTAAAAAGTATAAGTAGCGCAATTTTGCATACCCTAAACTAGTATTTGTCTGTCTCCCTACCCTAGCAAGGAATGATGCTATATGATTAACCTGTTTACGTAAAAACCCAAAACCATATTATTTTGGACACCAGAGAGGCTTGTCTGAGCTTGGGGTAATTCAGAAACAAATATGGGGAAAGTGAATTTTTCAGCAAGGATGTAATCCGCGGAAAGTAATTTAAAAGGGGGATGCGATTTGGAGCCAGTGGGTCGTATCCACCAATTCACCGGACGAGCGGCAAGACATAGTCAAAAAAAAAGTCGACGATATGGGTGCTGAGCTGCCATTGCGCTAGAATGCAATCTTCACTTTCCAAACGGCACATTGTATTCGAATTTGATAGAAATAATTTGAAATCGTAAGTGATTTATATAGCAAAATATAGTATGATAAATGGCTTATAAAAAGTAAAAACAGACTTGATGGGTTAAAGTGTCACAGAGAATTAATATAGTAAGTGGCGTGGGAGGGGGTGCCGCTATCTCTCGCTCGAAGTGCGGAACCAATGCCAAGCAATTTTATCATGCAAATTGATAAAGACAATTTGGATTTGAAAGTGGTTAACTTTAAAAGATTATAGGCCTATGATCGACGGTATAAACAATAAAATTATAGTTGGCCATGTAAGGTTTATTTGAACTAATCATAAAACTAAAGATGTTCAGAGGTCGTAAGCGGAAACCTTGAAGTATTAGTTTTCAAGGACATGGCTCTGGGGTCTAAAGATACGGGAGACTTCGCATTTAGAAAACGTTGATTTTCAGCATTTGAAGGGCAGCGATAAATCGGCATTATCCCTGAAAATTACAGCATCCGGCCAATTATGCACCCAAATTATGTCCCAAAAGTTATTTAAAGAAATTATAAACCTAGAATTGACTGACATTTAAATAAATTTAAATGAGTTTAAGGCTAAAACGTTGTTCGTTTCATGGGTAAGTGATATAGAACAATTTAGCGACATACTCAGGCAATCAAAAAAAGGAGTCGTCATTCCAATCTCAAAACCAAGGGCGTGTACTAAAAAATCCTGTGTATGGTTTTTTTACCGCGCGTAGCGAGGAAAATTTTGGAAATTTAGGGTTTAAAGCACAGGGTTGAAGGCAAGTACAGAATTCCGAACCACATGTAATGTTTTTTATGCTGAAATGAAATATGGACCCTAAATGCGTTAAGTCCTCCATTTAGAAAATATAACCCTTTTTTTTGATTTTGGGTGATTTTTAGACCCTTTCCACGTTACTTTACGTAAACGTGCCCTGATCCTGGAAAAAACTACCCTTTTTACGTGGATTCTTGGACCGGTGATACCCCCCTTTGTCTAGGAAGACTGATCCCCCCGGTATAGGGGTCGTTTAAGTGAAATTTGGGCATGAAAGGTTCATAGACATTATGAAAAAAAGAATGAATGCTCTCGATACGATTTAGGGGTTCGCTGCGTAGAGGGACCTATAAGTAAAAAGTTTTCTCCTCTCACTCCTTAACTGTGTAAATGCCCATTGGCCAGAAATTGAAATGGCATGATCTTGCATAACTACCGATATTGATAAGGTGTTGATGGAAGTTTTCATTTTGGCAGGAAAAAAGATAATGACTATGGACATGCTGGCAACAAAATTTCCACCGTTGAGTGATCACCAAGGGCGCGAGTCCTGATAATACACAGCACAATTTTTTTGAGGACACCTGTATAACAAACCATTTATACAAGTTACACAGTGGTTTGGGACAAATTAGTCCACTCGGCCATGTGACATAGTAATATGCACGTAGATTTAAGACTCAGTTCGGGGAACGGACCCTGGTTCTCAATCTGGTGAGGAAAATCGCCATTCCGACCATGAGGAGTCAGCTCCAGGCGGCAAGTGTCGCCAGGTTCTATACCATAGATGTTACTTGGTTGATAGCAAGTCTTTCTTTCAACAAGGCGACTCTCTTAAAAACTCATTAGAGGACGGTTTCAAGGGGTGGACTTTGCTTCAAGAAAAACTCTTTCTCTATATCTATCTCTATGGATTTAGGTTGTTAGCACACTGGTCTCTGTTCGGACATATGGTGCTTCACATTACGCTTGTGCATGTTCGCTACACTACGACGAATGTTTGGAGGACCAATTCCGATTAATACAGGATCAAGCTTCTTGGCATGGGTTGATCTTTCCCATTACAGGGCAAGCTTACTCTGCACATAAGTAGAACAGAGCAAGTGCCGTCGATATTAAGATATAGGGTGAACGCCCCTCTTGTGCCAGCGAGTTTGTTCAATATTGTGTAATATGGGTCTAGGGTCTTATAAGAGAGAGAGAGTGCGGTCCATGGTAACTCCTAGATAGACAGGATATCACAGTGCTCCAGGGGTGCTCCAAACCAGGTTACTTTAAGCTGACGTTTGGCTTCACAACTGTGAAGTCTGAATCTTGTGCGCTAACTCCAAGATCGTCTGCATAGATAAACGACAGGTTCCTGCACTCCTAGGTTGGTCGTTATTATAGATGTTCAACGGGAGAGGTGCGAGCACGCTCCCTTGGGGTTGTCCATTCTTGAGCCTACGCCATCGGCTCTTCTTGGGTCCTAGTTGAAAAAAAGAACATCCCGTTTGCAAGCAATCCTTGGATGAGCTCAGTCAAGCGGATGTCCTTGGTAAGTTCCAGAACCTTATGGAGTAAGCATCTGTGATTAACAGTGTCATGCTGACTCCGGTTACCAAACCCTTCTTGAAACCATCCTCGATATGTTGAGTTAGGTTGAGTACTTGTTGTTGATATGCCTGGCCGGAACCGGCTTGTTCTGGTATGAGGCGTTTGTCTATCACAGGTGCGATGTGATTGAGCAGGAAGCGTTCAAAGAGTTTGTAGGTATGGCTGAGGAGTGATATTGGTCTATAACTCTTGGGATTAGATGGATCTTTCCCAGGCTTTAGGAGTCCCATAACATGTGCTTTCCTCCAGATCTTTGGGAACCTGTGGGAAATAAGGCGGCTATGGTAGAGCTCAAAAAGCCACTCCTTTGCTACTGGGCCAAAGTTTTTCAGCTGCTCAGTTGAGATGTTGTCAAGGCCTACTGCTCTTCCTGGTTAAAGTTTAGCAATACCGGTGTAGAAGTAACCATTGTCCGGCGTACTCATAGTCCGAGAACAATGGTGAACAATAGGGTAATCGATTCAGTTGACTCTTTACGCAACATTAGTTTCACGCTTTATTCCGTTATCGTCTATGGAGCCCCGGACTTAGGCCCCCGCCGGACTATATCTGCTTTCACACCGGTTTCCAGTTCATCCATGTTGAAGGGTCGCCACTATACCTCTTGTGGTCTAGTTTGATCTTCTTGGGCTTCTTGTTGCACTTGCCATTTAAAAGCAGTTGGTGGGCATCTTGGTTTGGTGTAACATTTGGCTGCTGTGGAGGTTCTGTTGGATCCCCTCGAAGCTTTCGAATGGAAGACCATGCTTTCTTGCTGTTATGGGTCATATCGGTGGATTCAATTAAAGTGTGCCAGGTTTTGATCTTTTCCTGGGAGATCCTCTCCGACACTTCCTCACCTCTTGCAGTTGTCCAAAGACATCCAGGTAATTTGTATAGGCAAACTTTTAAGTTTGCCGTAACTTTAATCAACGAATGTGTCTATTACATGAATATCATAGACTCACACTCATTGATATTAAAACCACAAAGGTCACAGACCAGTCAAACAAGGTGCATGCCTTAAGAAGCAACTCTAGCGTGTGTTTTCTTGTGTTACACGCCAATTCCGTGTCGTCTGCTGAATTAATGTCGCCGGCGACATTATTATAAAATTGTTTTGTTTACCCATAAGCGGGGGAGGAGGCTAAATACGCGAAACCCATACCCATTTCTAGGGGAAATTTTGCAGAAATGTAGAAAAGTGTACCCATTTTATTGATTTTTTTTCAAGTAGTGGCCTATACCCGTTATTTTGTTTCATTAGGCCAACAAGAAAATTGCTTTCCCTTTTACCATGTTTGGGGAGGGGGATGGGGTGTTGGGAGGGGGATGGGATATATATATATATATGTGTGTATACTTTTTTCAAATTAAACTAAATATAATACAAAAAGGAGGAAAAGAGTTTTTTAAACAATTTTTAAAAATGATAGGGAAAATAAGATTTTGCATTTTTTAATGACGTTACTTACGACGTTATTTAACACATTTATAGGTAAAACGATGTTCATAGTTCGTATTCTTACATTAAAAACAAGTAAGTTACAAAAGAACGTAATATTACGGAAAATATAAAAACGGTCAGCGTATAAATACTACCTTTTTTCAAAATGTGTAGTATTATTTTTGAGCCACTGTTTATTTACATGTTTCTGCTTCCAAATTGTAATTTATGTTAGGTATAGGTCATAAAGCGTAAAGATTATTGAATAATTGTGGTTTACCGTAATCTAAAAGGTAAAGTTTGGTAAAATTAGGAACATTTTTAACAGTGTGGTGGTGCAAGCCAGAAGGGGGATATACGGTATATTGTGATTCTGTCGTTTGTCCGTCTCCTAACAAGTGTATGTGCAACTCATATCTCTGGTTCATTTCAACTGAAGCTTTCACCAAGTGACCTTGTTAGGTACACCACTAGTGTTAATCAAAGATCAAAGGTCATATTTTTTTAAACTGTATTTTCATGTTTTCTTCCCTTATTCCATTATAATACTATGCGAAATCTCTTAACCTCCCCGACTGCCTTTTGACAACTCCAAACAAATTCGTGTACTGCCCAAACCAGCTCAAACCCTAGATCCAATTTTAATGATACTTGCTATCAAGGACTTTAATTGGTACCACTATCGGGTGTGAGTTACAGATCAAAAGGTCAACGGTCATATTCTCGAAATTGTATTTTCATGTTTTACTTTCTTATTATCCTTGAAATTTTGTTTGGAAAACATCTCTTTAACTGTCAGTGGCGGATTGGGGGGGGGGGGGGGGGGAAGGTGGCCAAAATGGGCACGTGCCCTCCGGGAAAAATTAAAGAAATAGATAGGGAGAAAAGAGGAAAGCACTATAGAGAGAGTAGGGGAAAGGGAATAACGAATGAAAGTAAGAAAAGGTAGAAAGATAAAAATTGCAAGAAAGGACCTAAGAAAGGAAAGGCAAGAGAAAAGAAAGAAAAAAGAATGCTAAAGAACAGTTCTTTTCGCATAACATTTCCACGAAACCGGTACTTTTACAGTTAAATGACAATCATTCTTTCTGGAAAATAACTTCCAGCGTCATTTTCCGTAAGAAGTGAAATAATAAAGGACCCCGGAAAAGGACAAATCAGTAAGTTCATTTGTTAAAATATATTGTATTTTAAATGGTTATCTCAAGACGAGCCCCTCGATTTTTTTTAATTTGGCTGTGCTATCGCCTGAAACCCAAGTTGGACTGGTAGTCAATCCGGCCGTGAAAAATTGACTTGACCGTCCCCATGAGCCCATTAACATTTTTGGATCCCCGCCTATTTTTTTAGGATCCATAACATTTTTGATCCCCCGACACAGAACAAACACAGACACCCCCGGCTACAGCTGGACAGTGGGGGCGTGGGGCGACCGCCTCCCCCCTTGCTTAGAACCTTTTCCTCCCATCACCCCAAATAGAAACTGGCCGTTTGTACAGTTCTATGGAGAAGGACCGAAATTCGCCCCTCAGAAAATGCCTCGGCACCTTTTGTCCTTCTACCCCCCCCCCCCCCATTTGCAAAGGTCTGGTTTACACACTGCAGCAAAGGGGGGAGGGGCTGACCGGGGAGGTCCCGCCCTAATCAGGGTGAGGCTCCGACCAATAAAGGTAAAAATCCGACAAGTATTGCAGTCCATGGTGACGTGCAAGTGATGCATGGGTGCGTGTGGGGGGAATGGGGGGGGGGCTGACGGAGGGAACCAGTCCTAATCAGAGGTGGGGCCCCTGACCTTTAGGTGAAATCGCCTATGTTGCGATCACGGCGACGTGGCAATTTGCATGGTGTGTTCGGCAAATTGCCCAAACTAGCAATGACCATTAAAATAATATTGAAACCAACACGACCTTTTCGAATGTAACAAACCTGCATAATCTGGTTGTGTTTAGTTGTCCCCCCCCCCTAAAAACACTTGCGTATTTCATGGTGTTTTAGAATATTTTTAGTTGTCCATTTTTGACCCGAAAATGGTACCATTAGATTCGACCTTAAATCACTAAAAAGGATCATTCATAACTGAGAACCAACTTAGTGCCTTCAATAATCAACATCAACAATACTACATTCTACTAATTAAGGTACTTTTGGCGGCCATTTTGGGCTTTAGATGAGGCCGCCATCTTGATTTGAGACCAAATTATGGGTGGCGTTCCTGCTGAATTTGAGGATGTATTTCAGATAGTCACTACTTGGAGAAAATCTGCAATGGCAAGCTTCCAGCACACTATAAACCCCTACTGACCATATTGCACTATCCCCATAATGCATCTCGTACTGTGCCCATTTCCATCCGGGAACTTGGCCAGCCGTTTAGGTTAAGTCGGCTAAAACATACGGTTAACCCTCGTCCTTTACCAAGGGGGGGGGGGGCGCACTAAAGTGAACTTCGCTCCGGTGGCGCTAAAATGCCAAAAACTTTTAGCGCAAAAATGTTAAGGTAGCACCTTCACCGGGTAGGGTATGCGTCAAAGATTGGAAGGTAGGGGGGTGGTTGCCAACCGAAGGATATTTTTAATGGTGCATTTTTGAATATTATGCACAGTATGGCTCTAAAACAACTCCATATTTATGTAAAACTAGCCAATTTACATCGTTTAGAGCTGAAAACCGCATGAAAATTCGATATTAATAAGTTTTTTTAGCGCAAAATTGGATTTTGCCTATTTCCTGTGGAAAATGCCAATTTTGCCGACTCGCGGACTTGATGACGTCATTGTGGCGCCATACTAGGTATGTTGGTACTTATTTTGGTATCAATGGAAAGAGGAGGACCATAGCTATCCACTGGTATCAAATCATAACCATCGGGTGCTTTATAACAAATTCTCGAGGGGGTGGTAACCACCCCCCCTTGGTAAACCGTGTTACAAAAAAGGCTTGGTATGACGAGGGTTAAGAGCGTAATCGAAATACCAGAAAACTTACCCTATCTGTGACGTTGCACTATAGTTGTGTAATCGTCCGGCAGGTGACAAGTAGGGCACAGTTACGATCGAAAATATCACTTTTTCGTGAATTTCAACACCAGTGCCTCCAAATTTGTTCCTTTGATATTCTCATTTTTGTAAGATTAACTTCACGTGAAAAGGTACTTTGTATTGTAATTTTAGGCACTGTTCGGCGACGCGAACGAACAACAATTTTTTTTGTAAACACGAACTCTGGTACAAGTTCCCGGATGGAAATGGGCACAATACGAGATGCATTACGGGGATCGTGCAAATGGTCTGTTAAGGTAATTTTGGTGGCCATTTTGGCGGCCATCTTGGATTTGAGACTAAATTTTAGGTGGCCCGTAAGCTCAACACACAGAATATAGGTTCAGAATAACATATCCAGCAAGAAAATGTTTTAAAAGGGAAATCTAAGAGGCAGTATAGTTCCAATTGAGTAATTTTGGCCCCCATTTGGATTTTGGCCGCCATCTTGGATTTGAGACCACAATCATGGTGGTGCTTCCGCTGAAATCGAAGTGTGAGGCTTAAGGGTGGCCAAACCACTAAAAAACCTGAATAAATGTTCCCATACTTATAATTTTGGCGGCCATTTTGAATTTTGCCGCCATCTTGGATTTGAGGCAAAATCTGGGTGCTTATTTTGAAATAGTATTGGTTCGGGACATAAAACCGTTGAGAAAAGTGTGACAGACTCCTGAATATTGTATTATTTTTCTGTATTATATTAATAAACTCATGTTAAATTACATTATATCCATTATGAGTGAGGAGAACTGGGAAAATATGAAACTTGCAATGTGGTGTGCAATAAGCATGACTTATCTGATTTACCTAGTTTCTAATATGGACTAGTGTGTGAGAACTTCCTGAGTACGAACATGTCAGAAGATGTTCGCAGTCCGCAGAGAACAATACGAGCACAGTGTCTTATCATCGGTCCATTTTAAGAACTGTATAGAGAACAACATTTACGTGTGTCTTGGCACACAGCGCCGCCCATGTTACTCTTGGCAAACCTTGGCAAATCGTCATTCCCTAGGGAGTTATCACCACGTTATCGGCCTTGAGCGTACGGCGGCCGTAATTCGTATATACCTGTTTTCTAAAATTGAAACGCGTAAATTGAAACCAGCGTTTGAAAAGACTCAAGACTGAAATAATACAAAAGGCATGGTGGGAAAAGGGATGCGGCCCGTAGCGAATTGCGTGTTCTTTTCTGTGTTTGCGAGCACCGAAGTCCCGACAAAAACTTTTCAATTTTCTCTCTAGGTTCTATAGGTTCCGACACAATTACGATACATATTGAAAACCAAACATAGTAACGGACCCTCTGATGCAAAAATCTCCATAGAACCCCTTCGTATTCCGGATATATTTGAGATTTAGTTTCATTTGCATGCATCATTCGCTATGACGGACTGATAACGTTAATATTCGCCGGTGAGTAGATGGGGAACTGACTGTGTGAGGGAGAGGCGGTAAGAGGGGGGGATTTGATGCGCAGTACTAATTTCATAAATCGTTTCGCAGTCTGTGACACAGACTTACCACTTCTGGACCGCCGTACGCAGTATCTTACCGTAGATAGCAGTTTTTGTACATTGCCGGGTACACTGGATATTGCGCAAAATACTTGTCTATGCGTAACGATTTCCGCACCAAATATTTCCTAACTACATTGTCTAGTTAGTTGACTAGTTTATAGTATTTTTGAAAAGACGAAACACGTGAAAAATACGATCCATAAGCAATTTTTCTTACTTTACAGCTGCTCAATTCTCGATTGCTGCTGTCAAGTCATGCCACATGCCAGGCTTACAAAAAATAGTGAGCTAAGGGGTGTTTTTTGTCAGGAACCCATTTCTAACATCAGATCGACCACCTGATTCGTTGATTTCGCGATATCCAAGGTACCGCGAAACCGTTTTTTCATTCCTCGTTTTTTCATTCCTTTAACACAGCGTTTGGCTGCTAGGGAGTCCCATGACGTAGCGCATGTCTAAGAATAGCCGGCCAATTAGCGATGCGGATACGGAATAGGTGGCGCTGTGTCCCAGCAGTAGAGATGCTATGCGAGCGTAAATGGTGTGAGAGGTTCTTTGTTTACCTATAGGAAGCAAGATTGCACACCTGTTGATGAACAACAGACTTTGTGTAATTGCTATGTCAAAACACTTCGAGCACAGGATGTGGACTTCCTTTAAACATGTTTCAGCGAACTGAAAAGATGACGAAATGTTTGTCTTGTCTCCGCAGGTTTTGTTGCATCAAATTCTGTTGCAAGTCATTCTTCTTTGCCAGTTGACAAGAGATTTCAGCGAGTGTAGACCTCTCAAACAGAAGAAGGTGGAGAACTTTCATAACATTTGATTTATAAAAATCTTATGTTCTTTATTACAATTCTGGAAAGTTGCTAGAATTGTCAGAGCTGCCCAAAATTTGGTGCCTTTGGAAAAACAAAGGTTAACATTAGAATATACCAGCAGTTCTACCAAGAGTTCACCTTTAATGCACTGAGTACCTGTGGACTATTGTTACGCCAAGCTGCAGTTATACTTCCAGTAGTTCTTCAAGTCTACGAGTTTACAAATTAATCGGCCGGTCTAGACCAAAAGGACTTTTGCGATTTCGCGAAACTACACACACTGGCCAAAAGTATTGCAACATGCAAAAAACGAAATTCGTAATCACAAATTAATTTCAAATTATACCATGTATTCTTGACCACATCTTACGTATTAAATGTCAAAGTTATGGTTTTCATACAGATGTTATTCCCCTGTCCCAGAATCCAAGGGGTGAAAACATGTTTGATTTGATTGTCATGTTCCATAAATATGGCGAATTACAGGAACTGCGAACGATAACTTGCCGTTTGCACTCCAGAAGGAATACAGACACAGAAACAAAAAAAAATGGCTTCAAAACAGCCGCTTAATGAATTGTTCGGGTTCGTCAGGGTTTATTTAAATGTTTGCAGGAAAAATGGAGTGGTTTTGAGGACGGGAAATGAGATATAGTCAATGGAAGACGGTGGTCTTAGAAAAAGGTGTGAAAACTTGGATACATCAAAATGCTACTAGTCTGATAAATCACGTGGTTACATAAGTGTTGTCTAACTTAACGATTCACAGTGCCATGACAAACAGCAAAAATGTAAACGGTGCGATTAAAAAGTTGTTTCAAGTTTCATGTGGACCGCTTTTAGTTTTTCATTAAATTTCACGAGTCCAAACGGCCCTGGACGTGCTTCCGTTTTCTTTGACATATCATTTCGGTCAATACAACCACTCCGATGGTACCCTAAAAAAATTCCAGTCGACTTGACAAACCCATATAATACATTTAGTGATTTGCAAACATTTTGACGTTCCGGTGTCTGTAATATTCTGGAGTACAATCGCGCACGATACATTAGCTGCATCTTTACCCCGCCATATTTAGGGAACATGAAAGCAAATTAAAATTTTCGCACTATTTGATTCTGGGGAAACAGCATCTGTCTCTGAAAATCGTAATACTGATAATAATTGACGTAATTTGAGCAGAACTCGTGGTGCAATTTTAAATCAATTTTTGAATATAAATTGTTTTCTGCATGTTGTCAATTACTTCTGCAGTGTGTGTAGTTGAACTGGACCAGCAAGAATTGTGTTCGCCAAGATTTATATGTGGACCTGATTATACACGAGACTGGTGCGCACCAACCTCGGGAGGTTACTTTTCTGACTTGAGAATACGTCTCGTAACAGAAAATTGGGGGCTCGTTGCGGGAAACACAATTCGTAGAAAATTTTTGGGGGGGGTGTAGCGCACAAATGTTTTGGAAAACATTTGTGACCTGTATATTTCATTTATTCTTAATCCCAAAGTTGTTGTTCAAATTTTGCAATTACATTGATACAGTATTTGATCCATGGGCAATTTTAATGCTCAAGAGTTTGTGAAGAACCTGACTGGGATGTTTTTGACCAATTGAGGAAAGGTCGAATCTTTCGGAAATTTTCAAACTTAATTGAAGCAGTCAGGTTGGCCAACAATCAAATAGGAAAACAAATTATCAAGAACTTGATCATCCAAACATGGGTAAGACGATGAAGGTTTTGTGGCGCAATCACTTTGGAAAAGGTAATCCCAGTAGAGATAAAAATTTAGCATTGAAAGTCGAACAAATGAAAATTCAGGCGCGAAAGAAGAGGATTAGCTAGAGGGAAAATGAAAATAGAATCACAAGAAAGGGCAAAAGTACAAATAGAAATAGAGAAAGAAAAGATACATCTCAAGAAAGAGAAAAATTGAACCGCAAAGATACAAAGTGAGGTTAGACAGGAAAGAAAATGTAAAATGCAGAAAAGAAAATTGAAACTAAGAAATTAGAATTGCAACAAAAAGAAAAGGTGATTTCTACTGAGTCTGGTTTTGATGTAACCCGTCATATTAGGCTTGTACCCCAATTTCAAGAAAGTGAAGGGATAAATATTTCATGCACTTCGCGAGAAAATTGCCACAAAATTAAAATGGGAAAAGCCATAGTTGGACTTTGTTAATACAGAGTGTGCTAGTAGGCAAAGCGAGTGAGGCATACTCTGCCTTGGCTATTGAGGCTAGTGCTGATATGATCAAGTTAAACAAGCCATACTGAAAGCCTATGAGCTAGTACCTGATGGGCTTATAGACAGAAGTAGGCGGTACCAAAAAGACAACCAAAACCAAAAGACCGTTGCTCGATCATGGTTAACTGATAAGAGTGAAGATGATTTTAAGAGTTTGAGACAAATGATATGATAGAGGGAATTAAGCAATGTGTACATGCCGATATTTCCAAAAGACGACCTTGATCGAAACTAGTAAAATGGAACGATAGAGAAAGGCAGCAACAAGCCAGATGGGGGACTATGCATCACGCATAAAATTGCTTATACCTCGCCAAGTCCAAATGTCCACAGAAAAACCGTGGCAGAATAAGCTATCCCCTCCACCTACGATACAGTGTGGAAAAAACACCAAAATCAGATGCTAGTCAAAAACTAGTGAAAAATCTGAATCGAGTTCAGGAGGCCTCTAAGTCTGACCATTCATTGCCAACTCATTGCAAAAAGAAAGGGCACCTGTTTACACAGTGTTGGAAATTACAATTGGGAAACCTCATGCCTGCATAGTCCGAAAGGACATACCAAAACAAAGGCAAAATAAAAATTCAAAACAAGGGGAGAGTGAGTGAAGAATTCAACCCTTTTCATACCAGGGGAATGTCCACTCACCGATGATTGAAACTAACCCACAACCCATTACTATTATGCGTGACACAGGTTGTGCTCAGACTTTAATTCTGGAGGATGCACTACCCTTTTCAGAAAAATAATCAACCACAGACTGATGTATTGATTAAAGGGGTTGGGATCGGAGTATTCAAAACAGGCACTCCACCAAATTAACTTGAAATCAGAACTAGTTTCTGAACAGTCACTGGAGGGGTTAGGCCTAAATTGCCGGTGTGCCAGCTACTGGGAAATGATTTAGCTGGAGTTAAACAGTAATAACAGATCCAATTGTGTCCACAAAGCCTTGTGTCAAAGACGACAATGAAGAGGGAAGGGCGGGGACAATAATTCATTTTCCCTGCCTGTGCCGTTACAAGGGCTCGAGTAAACAAATCTCACAAGAGATAGAAGGGGGGGGGATGTTTTTTTTTTTATAGTGAAAACTACAGACAACAAAACCACCAAAAGAAACCAAACAGGAAAAGAATGCAATCTTTCTAGAATTTGGATGAACTTTTTCTCAAGTCTTGATGACAGTTCAGTATTATGGCGAAGTTAGAGATTAATTCTGATCCGATCACAAAAAAACAAGTTGATCGAGGAGCAGCGGAAAGATCCAAAACTCACTGAATTTTTGAAAGGTCATTGCCCAAACAGGAAGCTCAAAAGTCTGTGTGCTTTTTGAAAAAAAATGGGCATTTGATGAGAAAATATAGACCTCAGATGTTTCGCCTGAAGATGACTGGAGAGGTGTACATCAAATAGGGGGTTGTAACTCAAATTTATCAGAAAGTAGTAATCAGTCTTGCACACTGATAACTCAATGGCTGGACACTTGGGGAGTAGTACAGAACTCATGATAGAAGTTTGCTCATTTTGGTGGCCCACACTCAGAAAAGATTGTAACTGAAATTGCAAAATCGCAAATCATGTCTACATGTCAGGTGGGGTTAGGCAAGCCAAATCAAAAAATCCCAACCAGCGCCGCTAAAACCAATTCCAGCATTGAGGAGCCATTCAAGTTAGAATTAGTATTGATGTGTGTAGGCCCTTTGCCCAAAATCAAAGTCAGGAAACCAGTATTTGTTGACTATAATGTGTGCATCCACCCGCTTTCCAGAAGCGATTCCACTGCGAAATATCAAAGACACATATTGAAAGCACTAAGTTCTTTACACTAGTTGGCCTACCCAAAATAAATCCAATCAGATCAAGGTTCTAATTTAATGTCCGGACTATTTCAGCGAGTTATGCATGAATTAGGGGTTCATAGACAAATCGTATGACATATCATGCCGAGTCACAAGGGGCACTGGAAAGGTTTCACCAAAACCCTCAAGAATATGATGACAACCTTTGTTCAGAATATCCAACGGATGGATGGGGAGTACATCTCCTATTGTTGCTGCTTGGGAAGCGGTCCCAGAATCACTAGGATTTAGCCCGTTTCATTAGTATTGGACATCAAGTCAGAGGACCGTTAAAACTTCTCAAAGAAAGTGGTACAAACTGCAGGAATTGAACCTCTTAGGACTAGTATCTGGATTCAAGTCAAGACTAACAAGGATCATGTGAACTTGCTAGGGACAATTGAAAGACAGCCAAGTCAAAATGAAACCGTGATGATAAAAAAGGCCAGGGAGAGAATGTTTGATTTGAAAGAGGGGATAAAGTTTTGGTATTATTTCAATTCTTGCGGACATCCATTTGCAAGCTAGATACAGTGGTCAGTATGAGGTTGAATCCAAGGTCGTGATATAAACTATGTTGTAAAAACGCCAGTAGGCGAAAACAAAGACAATTGGTCACTTAATATGCATGAAAAAGTCGGGGGGGGGGGGGTACTCAGTGGAAAAGGTGGGTACATATGTGCCGCCGATTATGGGTCAATTTTCCCCTTACTAGAACAATGGGGTCGTTTTCCGACCATGCTACTGTATTGATGGGTCAGTTTTGAGGTCAGTGCTCCTCTATAAATGGGTCAATTTTCAAAAAAAAAAAAATTTTTGGTCGCAATACTATGAAAATGGGTCAATTTTTCTGATTTTCAGTAAAATACAATGAAAATGGTTGATTTTTCCGATTTTCGAAAAGTACTCGAAATGGGCCGATTTTGCTAAGATTACTATGAAATGTGCGAATTTCAAAGCAAACTATAAAAGGGGTCGCAAAATTTCGGAACAAATAGAGAAAATGGGTCATATTTTTGAACAATTGGTAACTATAAAACATGGGTCGATTTTTTACTCGGCGGACGCACACCTGTACCAATTTTGGGTCGAGTACCCCCCCCCCCCCCCCCGGGAAAAGTATGTTGACAGGGGTGAAACCAGCACTTCAAAATCGGTTGCCATGACACTTTCGACCAAGGTGATAATGTAAACAAAGAGGAAGACCTGATATTTCAGAAAAAAACCACAAAACAGGTGATGACATGCCTACTGGTCACTGCTGGTTGTCAACCCAAACGTACAAATTCGAGAGGTGCTCAACAATGTTGGAAACAAAAATAGGTCCAACCTGGGCACAGTCAAAACAGGATGAAATTACAAATTTGATTGACAAGTTTAGTAATTTGGTTTTCAGATGTTCCAACCAAAACAAATGTGGTGCATCATGACTTGATGTGGGGTGATACAACTTCCTATCAAACAACACCCCTATAGGTTGAACCCTGAAAAAGCCAAAATATGAAATGAGGAGCGTAGACTATATGTTACAGAACAATATATTGACCGCAATAGTGATTGGTCGTCACGTACCGAAACCTGATGGGTCATTCCGCGTGTGCAAGATTTTCGGGCAACAAATCTTAAAATCCAAGACAGATCGTACCCGATACCAAGGAATTGATGACTTGTATTGATCAAGATTGGACATGCCAAATTTGTTAGCAAAGTTTAATTTGATTGAAAGGGATTACTGGCACGTTCCACTGACAGAAAGAGCAAAAGAAATTTCCGCTTGGTAACACCAGATGGGTTGATACCAGTACAGGTGATGCCCGTGGGCTTTAAAAATGCATATGGCTACGTTCCATAGATTGGTAAACAAGGTAATTGCGGAGGTAGATAATTATGAAGGATATATAGATGATTGGTTATTGTGACTCTGGACATGGGAAGACCCATGAACACAAATGCACCATTGTTTGAACAATTGTCAAAGCCAATTTAACTGTCAATTTAGCAAAGAGTGATTTTTGTTGTGCCACAGTCACATATCTAGGCCACATTGTGGGTCAAGGGCAGGTCAAGCCAACCCAAGCCAAAGTAGAGGCAATAGACAAGTTTCCATCACCTACCAACAGAAAAGAACTGATGAGATTTCTGGGTATGGCAGGCTATTATAGGAAATACTGTCCTAATTTTTCTGTTATTGCACATCCAATGACCAGCCTGCTCAAAAGAAAATTCCAAATTTGTTTGGTCTGATGCATGCCAAGAAGCATTTGACAAAATTAAGGCCATACTCATGAGCTCGCCAGTTCTGACAGCACCTGATTTTCAGATTCAGTTCAAGTTAATGGTAGATGCTAGTGATGTGGGATGTGGTGCAGTGCTCGCACAAGAGGGTGAACAAGGTTGAGCATCCAATTTGCTACTTTTCGAAAAAGTTCAATAAGCATCAGCAAAATTACTCAACTATTGAAAAGGAGTGCTTAGCCTTGCTGCTAGCCTTACAACACTTTGAGAGGTGTACTTGAGCTCACCCAAACACCCAATACATGTACTTGTGTATATACTGACCACAATCCACTCACTTTTCTCCACAAAATGAGAAACAAGAATCAGAGACTGCTAAAATGGAGTTTAACCATGCAAGGGTACAACTTGGACATCAAACATATTAAAGGCAAGGACAATGTAATTGCCGATGCCCTTTTCAAGAGTCAGCTAAATGCGAAGTCTCACAGCTACATATATGTAGTAGCCAAAAGTACAAACTAAAGAAAGTTTTCATTGTACTCAAACTTTCTTTCTTTAAGGGGGGGGGGAGGTGTGACAGACTCCTGAATATTGTTTTATTTTTCTGTATTATATTAAATCATGTTAAATTAAATCATATAAATTATGAGTGAGGAGAACTGGAAAATATGAAACTTGCAATGTGTTGTGCAATAAGCATGACTTATCTGATTGACCTAGTTCTAAATGGACTAGTGTGTGAGAACTTCCTGAGACGAACATGTCAGAAGATGTTCGCAGTCAGAGGACAATACGAGCACAGTCTCTTATCATCGTGTTATATTACCCTCAAAATTTTGATTACAATTTTATTTTCTCAATTTTATTTGAGAAGAGATTTCTCACGGGAAAAGTACTTTGTTTACTATAAAAGAGAGAAAGGGGAATACCCCTAGTGTTGTTTGTGCAAAATGCACCTGTTATTTACTAGATAGATTGTGCAGGAGAAGTGAATGGGAATTCCCCAAGATGTAAACTTAGAAACTGAGTCAACTTGTTTATGCTTTGAGATCAAAACAAGTTGCAAGATAGGTAATTCCCCCATGGAGTTATATATGTGAAGTGATGTAATTCAGATGATGTAATTTTTGTGAAATCTGATTTGACAGTGCTAAGTTATGTTTATGCATGATTCTGTGGTAATATCTATTTTAAGACTTGGGAACTTTGTGAAGTCAGAATATAATGGAGATTTGAGTAAAGTCTCGGGGCCAGCAGCAGTTATAATCAAGAGCTATAACACTATAGTTATAGCTAGTTTTAATCTACAATAATGGTAGATTTATGCTTCACATTGTGCCAGGATTTATTATATTTTCAATTCCACGTGAGCAGAGTGCTATAATTATTCTACTGTCGTCTTTGAAGCCGAAAGTGCTGGGAATCAAAATAGGATTCCAAATTGTGGACAGATAGAAATCGTGGTGATTATCTTGGACTGATATACTGTGGAATATTAGTGTCGTCGAGGGACTTATTTATCCTTGTTGTCTTGAACTGCTTGACAAAAGTTATCTTCAGGACTGAGAAGATTCCCATGAAATATTACCTGAGGATTTTCAAGTGTGACTTTGCATGCTCTCATTTTGGAGTCTTCGCTTTGAGGACATATCATCGTTGAACTGCAACGCTACTTTGGTTGGAGACATAAATGAACTTTGAGTAAGATTAGAATTGCTAAGTGTAACTTTGAATTGTATAGATAATGTTTTTTGGACATACCAAATTCCTGAACCTAACCGATTAAAAATCATTAAATCTGTTATATTATAAAATTTCAGATCACTTGTGCACAAGGCTCATTTATTTGTGTTTGAAAGGTATTTCTGACCTTTGACGTCTACGAGACGTCATAACAATCGTCATTCTAAGAACTGTATAGAGGTTCTTTGTTTACCTATAGGAAGCAAGATTGCACACCTGTTGATGAACAACAGACTTTGTGTAATTGCTATGTCAAAACACTTTGAGCACAGGATGTGGACTTCCTTTAAACATGTTTCAGCGAACTGAAAAGATGACGAAATGTTTGTCTTGTCTCCGCATGTTTTGTTGCATCATGGGAAATTTTGCTATGGACAAATTCTGTTGCAAGTCATTCTTCTTTGCCAGTTGACAAGAGATTTCAGCGAGTGTAGACCTCTCAAACAGAAGGTGGAGAACTTTCATAACATTTGATTTATAAAAATCTTATGTTCTTTATTACAATTCTGGAAAGTTGCTAGAATTGTCAGAGCTGCCCAAAATTTGGTGCCTTTGGAAAAACAAAGGGTAACATTAGAATATACCAGCAGGATTGTGTCTCTTTAATACCAGTGCTGCCTCTACCAAGAGTTCACCTTTAATGCACTGAGTACCTGTGGACTATTGTTACGCCAAGCTGCAGTTATACTTCCAGTAGTCTACGAGTTTACAGATTAATCGGCCGGTCTAGACCAAAAGGACCTTTGCGATTTCGCGAAACGAGTTGAACTGTACCAGCAAGGATTGTGTCGCCAAGATTTATATGTGGACCTGATTCTACAAGAACTGGTGCGCACCCCACCAAGAACTTGAAACTATTGTATATTTGTATATGCTGTGTGTTTAATTTGATTTTAAAGAAATATAGATAATTTTTGTGCATTGTTTATATTGGTTTGATGATCAGGATTAATTTATGTAAGTAAAACTCCATTTTGAATTACATCTTGGTCAAGTCAATCTTCTTACAAATAGTCATGTGAATTTTGTTTTATGAACCTCGGGAGGTTTTCTTTTCTGACCTTGAGTACGTCTCGTAACAAAAGTTTGACCCCACAAAATGGCAGTTTTTCCCTGGATTTACCCTGTCTCTAGCTGTTTGCAGTATTGCGTTAGTTTACACTTTTGCTGCGCCACACATGTCGGCTCACAGGCCCGTCGCCATGGGGGGGTTTGGGGGGTGGTGGAACACCCCCCAGCGATCCTCAAAAAGAAGAGAAGAAAGAAAAAGAGAGGAAAAAAGAGAAAGAGAAGAAGGGAGAGAGAAGAGAAGAGAAAAGAAAGATAGAAAAGAAGGGGAAGAAAGAAACAAAGAGAGAACGGCGTCAGAAGCATACGATTGAACTCCAGACTTAGCATAAATCCAAATATCACAAATATTTAAAATTGATTCCACGCATGCGCAAACCAACTAGTTTTGTTTCAAGTTTAGCCCACAGTAATCAAGAATTACTTATGTGCCAACAGTACTTGTGATCAAAATGGGTAAAATAAATTAAGGTGGAATTACCCCTTCAGAGGGCTAAAAATAAAAACTACATATTGAAACTGAGGAAGAAATTACCTTTCTATTGCTTTTTGTTTGACGACAATCGGAGCTTCTGTTCAAAAGTTATGATCGAAAATGTAACTTCGCAAACTGAAATCTCTAATCATATTTCTTATGTATTTTATTGTTTTCTCAAGCTGCGATTTTAATTTTTTCAACTTAAAAAATTCATATCTCAAAAAGTAAATAAGCTTTTGATCTCTAGTTTCCAAAATTATTTGTGAAAATTGAAGCACTTGAAAAAACAGTGTTTCTAGACTAAATTGCCGATATCTTTAAAGTGAATTTTAACGATATATCATCCTCGTAGCAAGGATTTCTCAAAAACGATTTATCTTAAAGAGATGGGATAAAAAGCTAATTAAAACATACTTATTGAACTACGCATTGAACTAGAATAATGCCACTAACCCTATGGGAACTTGGTTTAAGGGGGGGGGGGATCATTGGTCAAGAAAGGAAAAAAATCATTATTTTTGCTAACTGTGCACCAAAAATCTCCCTTAAATCAAGTTCTCCTGGGGCAAGTGGTATTATTCTAGTTCAATGCATAGTCCAATAAGTATGTTTTAATTTGCTTTTTATCCCATCTCTCTAAGATCAATCGTTTTTGAGAAATCCTTGTTACAAGGATGACATGTCCTTAAAATTCACTTTCGAGATATTGGCAATTTAGTCTAGAAACACTGTTTTTTAAGTTTTAGTATATTTTAGAAATTCGATTTTACTTTAATTATCAATTAGATAATAAGTGCTTCAATTTTCACAAATAATTGTGGAAACTAGAGATCAAAAGCTTATTTACTTTTTGAGATATGATTTTTTTTTAAGTGGAAAAAATTAAATATCGCAATTGAGAAAACAAAATACATACGAATTATGATTAGTGATTTCAGTTTGCGAAGCTACATTTTCGATCATAACTTTTGAACGGAAGCTCCGATTGTCGTCAAACAAAAAGCAATAGAAAGGTAATTTCTTCCTCAGTTGCTATTTGTAGATTTTATTTTTACCCCTCTGAAGGGGTAATTCCACCTTAAGAAACCACGAGCATGGCAGTGGCATGGCAAACGGGAAGGTAGCCATGGGTCATTTCCCCCTAGTGTGGGCTACCAGTGTTAGGGGAATTTTCAGTCGAGGAGCTGAAGTGGTTAAGAAGAAACATTGGTAGGATCGGTTCCCTAGCCCCCAGCACCATAAACTTATAGGACTACTGGCCATCGATTGGGTTAAGTGCCCATTCTTTCATTTGAATCCGCCCTGGACCCCGGCAGGAACTCTGCTCCTGCACCCCATTTATATTACTTATATTTACTTATATATACTTATATTATACTGTCCATCTCAGTGCGCAAAGTTATAAACCAGTCTTTTCTTTGAATTGATTACTATTTACCCCTCAAAAGTGGCAATCTTGTAGGTTCTAAATTGCTCAAATCCAACCGCTCCTTCCGGGGGCTTTGCCCCCTGGACCCCGGCAGGAGCTCTGCTCCTACACCCCACCCGTTAAAGACATTGGCACTCGCTATGTATACAGTTCCTCTCGGTAGTACAAGCTTAGGCCTATATACTGCCCGTTTTAGTGAGTAAAGTTAGAAACCAGTCTTTTCTTTGAATTGATTACAATTTACCCCTCAAAAGTGGCCAACTTGAAGGTTCTGCATAGTTAAAATCCAAAAGCTTCCGGGGGCTCCTACCCCTGGACCCCCGCACAGTGGGCCAGAATGAAGTCAAAGTGTGCCAAAATTCAATGCACTTTGAGAAAGGCATATCAAAGCTAGAATATGATCTATTTAGGGGTTTCAGACCCCAGGAGTTTAATGCAAGTATTTCTAAAAATGTATGACGTCATCAAAATACGGTTTCCTGATTGGCCAGAATTAAAAACTAGTACAGACTGTCCCAATAAAAACTATACAATCAAAATAAAAATTGTAAAAAATATAAACTGTGCATTTTTGCCAGATATTTTGACTTTATTTGTTAGACAAGATCCAAAGCTAATATTTCTTTGATTCCATCCGATTTAATAGACCCGAAGCGGAGATATTGTCAGTTGAACACAAAGGATAAAATACCACTTGGGCCAGTTTCACCTGAAGGTTCAAGAAACTAAAAGTATAAGGCGTGTAGCATCATTGTGGG
>JAMKCH010019231.1:0-22458 GCA_023653785.1 Ophioderma brevispina | reverse complement strand
TACGCATTTCCTTCTAATCCCTGATAAAAAAGATATAAACCAATCTTCATGACCCATGATCAGGTACTTGCATGGCCTAAACAAATGACCGTCAAAACGAACTTGGGTGCGTTAAATGATTTTTGTTCGAAATTTCTATCGTCGGACAAAATCAGGTTGTATTTCTCAAATTTCAGTTGATTCTGATTCATGTGGCGCCCAGGGCCAGTATTTGTGGGTGCTAGACTTCGAAAAAGTTGATTTTTTTTGGTAAAAGTGGGACCTACCCCCCCACCCAAAAAAAATCGTCCTTTTTTACTTTTTACCATCTCATCACGCACAAGTGGATTTTCCTGTAAAAAAATTGCTTCTAAATTGGACCATTTTATTTAGACAATCAGCAAAAAAAAGTGGACCTTTTGGCACCCGTTTGGGGCCGGGATTTGGGGGTGTTAAATTAATGGAAACGGTTGGAAGGCTGTTGGAAAAGTATTTTTGATATAACATGCTATGAGCAGGCATTCTTCCGTGTTGCCCAACAGACTACTATGGTTGGCCTAATGTCCAATTAATCGAAAATCCAAGATTTTCGACAAACATCTTGGATTATCGGTCGGAAATCCAAGATTTCAATTGATAATCAGATATCAAGAATAACTTGCTGTCAATTGATTAATCCAAAAAACTGCAAAAACTGGAGTGTTAACTTAACACCATTAGTGTAATTTTAACACTCCTGGAGTCATAAGGGACCACACCCACAGGTGTTAGATTACACCATGTTAGTGTTATATTAACACCATTATGGTGGTACAATGTATGCATGAAACTGCTTGGTTTTATTTTACACAACATATGGTGTTCATCATTTTTTTAACAATGGGGGTGTCAAATTGACACTACTGGGTAATTTACACTTCTCCTGAGTTCATATACGGGACCACTCCTCTGGTGTTAATTAAACACAAACTTTGAGTGTTAACATTTATATTGTAAACATGTGATATCTTTAGTAGAAAATTATGATTTTGTTAATTTGTGCTGTCACTATTTATAACTGCTTGCCCCTAATAAATCATTTATAAACAAAACACCAACAGCCATAATTAAAACTTATGCAGCAGCAACACCGAGGGGTGTTAAATCCTAAATTCAACACAGAAACTAACACCAACAAGCTTAACATCGACTTGGTGTTAAAATTGAAAACCCCAGTTTTTTGCAGTGAGATGTCGATATTGTGAATGAAAAACCTGGATATCACTTGATAATCCAAGATTATTCACTTGAACCTCCAAGTTTTTCTCATTATTGGACATTGATCTTGAAAATCTTGGATTTTCAGTCCAAAATCCAGATTTTGACTCTCTTGTACATAAGTCCCCGAAATAAGTCGAAAAACCTGGATTATCAACGTGAAATCCAGTTTTTCGATTTGATAGTCCAAGTTATTGACACAAGTTGATAAATAACTTGGATTATTCACGAAAAATCTTGGATTTTGACGCTAAATGTACAAAATCGAAAATCTTGGGTTATCAAATAGAAAATCCATGTTTTTCGACTTGATAAGCCAAGTTATCCGAAAACTGGGATTTTCGACGATAAAGCACATAATTTGAAAATCTTGGATTTTCACATGAAACCAAGATTATCCAAAGTTGAGTTGAAAAACTTGGATTATCAAATGAAAATCCAAGAATTTCAAGGTTATAGTGTCCAATAAATTCGAAAAAAATATTGGTTTATCAAATGATAATCCAAGTTTATCGAATTATAATTCAAAATTCTCAAAATCAAGTGAAAAAACTTGGTGGATTATCGAATGAAAATCCAAGATTTTCGACGCCAAATGACCAATAATTCGAAAAAAACTTGGTATCAAAATCAAAAAACTTGGATTATCTCCGAAAATCTTGGTTTAATCAATTGAAAGTCCAAGTTATTCTTGATATCTTGGATTATCAATGAAAATTCTTCGGATTTTCGACCGATTCGGGTGGTCGAAAATCTTGGATTTTCGAAGGCCACATAAGCGGACTCTTCTGCTTATCAATTCTGGAATTTTTGACCAATTCCGTATATTTTCTTTTCCATGGCAGCACCGCGTATTCCTGTTTCTATAATGCTCAATATTTGCATTTAAAACACCCATTAGTTAAAGTTTAATACCGAAAATGGGATAGAAATAATTGCCACTATTTTTCTCTGCAGTTATGCGTTTGCTGACGTTTCTTTTGAAAACATAAAATTGTGTATATACTTATAATACTATTATTATTGTGTATATATTTATTATAATAAATGATGCATGGTGTTACCATGGTTACCAAAACCATCTGTCGTAAGATCTTACGAGAAAATAGAGAATCCACAGTTTTGCGTAATTTCCTTATGTTTGCAACATGACATGTTCTTTTTTAAAATTATTTTCCTTTGGTAACGGACGGGATAATGGATCATTATAAGGAAGTGACTGAGAGTTTTGAATTGCCATGCCATGTCTCGGGGAACCTACATGCCCTAAACAAAATCAAATAAGTCCTTTTGATTTGAAAATAAATCTTTAAATGGGTTATACGTTAAAAACTATTTATAAAATCATTTAAAGATTTATATTTGAATCTAAAGGAATTGCTTTTAAATCCCAAAAGGTTTTGTCAATAATTTCAGTCACCTTAGACTTAAAAATAGGCCTAAATCTAAGGAATTAAGAGAGATATATGACTATCAACACCAAAATTGAATAGGCCTAGTATATTTGCATCCCTGAAGCAATTTTCAGGCCTGAAAATGTAGGCCTATCATATGAATCCCAGAGCCCTAAGTAACATGAACCACTAACCCGCCAATAGAGGGCTCCCTTCAAATTTAAAACCTGTGCCAGCCTTTAAGTACCTGTGCAAAATCATGAAAAACAGCTTTTTAAACCCAAGAACCATTTCTCTTCACAAATCTTAAAAGCTTGTCACTAACCTTAATACATAATCTATAGGCCTAATGGCAATTATATCACGATTGCAGTGATTTGATGCCACTTGATATAGTATCACATGGCTAGGGCTAGAAAATAAAACAGGTGATATCATGATATTAAAACAAATATTGACTACCTATATTTGTGCAATAGTAAAAATATAGGCCTATTATTCGGTCAAAGTTTGACTGTTCCATTGAAATAGTAAAGTCAAAATTTGACCTCATGATATATTTTTTTATTATATCATGATTGTAGTGATTTGAGCCATGTGATAGTATACAAATATTTACTGCTCATGAGGGAATAAAGAGCAGTACATATTTGTTTTATAAACACATGAAAATATTGTTGTCATTTTATTGGGGAAATGCACCAATTTAACATAAAAATATAAAAAAAAAAGTGTTATAGACCTCACCTAATTCCTTTCATGATTTTAGCAGAAGTTGAGCTCCCCATTAGTCGGTCGATACTGCCGTCAAAAGTCCCATCAAAATTACTATTGACCAGCCGGTCCAAAACCTCCCATCAAATCGACTATTGACCGGTGGACTCGTTATTTGGGAGAAAGATAATAACATATTTTTATGTCACTTGGATACAGTTTTTCCACCAGAAAAGTCAGGAAATATTTTCATGCGTATAATTTTTACTATCACACTCTTCATTCAATATTTGTATAGGCCTACTAGAGTTCATGAAACCTGAGCCCACTTTTTTGTAAAATAGCCATGGACCCTTATAGAGCATACCATGGCATAGGCTAAATTAGGGGATCATTCATAGTATTTGTGACTTGAATATGTGCCTCCATGATGATACAGTGCCGTGCACATTTTTCAGAGCAATTTCACAGAAATTCATTACGCCGTTAATTTTTGAGCCATTGCCTACATAACTTTACTAATTGATACCCAGAGAAGTGTTTAATCCCTCAATTGAAGAGAATTTTAACACCCTCGATTAAAGAACTGTTTCAGTTGAGAGAAGTTTTTCTGGTTGGTTGCTTCCCTAAGCTATAGGGGCCTACATTACAAATGGTATAGGAACTTGCATACACAATGCACACACCTCATTTGAAATTTCAATTGCATTTGAAAACTAATGCACTCGACTGCACACGTTTACAGTCTTGATTGACCTACGAGGCAACGATCAAAGCTGATTCAGACTACGTGAGTAGCGTCCATAATGTTTACTCTATAATCGAATGTTGTAGGTAACAAATATTCACAGGTAAAGAAATTATCAATAAATAAATTTGTCTTAGTAACAATAATATTTTAATATCCGGATGTAATATAATTGGAATTTATACAGCTTCTTTAATTTAACAATTTTCGCATGTTGCAAATTAGGTTATTCCCTGACAACAGCAAGCCATTTTGAAAACATCGTATTTCATACTTATTGGGGGTGTAACGATTGGACTACTTCTTTTCATTTAGTTTTGAATATAAAGCCAAACAATTTTATCTAGAATGCATTCAACTGTAAGTAAGAGTAAGGCTTGTCAGAGAAGGCACGAAAGTCACGACTTATTTATAATGACTTGAGATCGACCTTTGCATGTTTGGAATGCAGCACTGGCACTGCACACATCACGAACACATGAACTGTCGAATTCGGCACCATATACGTCAAAGTTACGTCTAAGCCCGTCCGTTCATCCTTCCTGCATTGCATGAGACTGGAATGGTAGCCGCTAATTTAGGTAATAACAAACAGGCACATTTTAGAATGCCTATTAGTTTCACTTGCATGCTATAAACAAAGTAAGTACTTATAATCGTATTTATTAATTCTGGGATCCCGGCGTACGCACAGAGAGCAGAGCAAGCCTTGATACAAGCGTTCATCATCACCTTACCACGACGCCCCTACTGCGCCCTGCATTAAACGAGCTATATTGCCGTTGTCAGGGCATTGGAACATACGCTTCCGAGGTAAGTATACGCACATACGCGGGTTTTTGGTCTTTCGTGTCCCAGAATTAATGATCATGATTATACTACACAGATCGAATCTGTGTCAGTGGTAATGCATTGCGTTTAAAGCATGTTACTACTAAATTACATACCTGATTTTATCTGGTTATGGACTTATTCCCTTTTTCAAAGTAGTGTCAAGTATTACCAAATCACGTAGCCACAATTGTTAACTTCCAAAACAGCCAACGAAGATTTCAAAATTGAAAGCTCGTAATTGAAAAAAAAGAAAGAAACCTGGTTCGTTTCACTAACAGATTCGAAATTTTGTTGATAAACACGCTTTCACACAAATGACCCAAGTCCATTTTAAAACACTTCTCCGCTATTGGGAAATCATTACCCACTTACACTTCATCAAATTGGTGAAATATAGAAGTGTTACCATCAGAAAAGCCCTTGAAATTTGCAATGGTTAATACGCCATTCATATTTTATTACTTTTCATTAAAACTGATTGTAAAAATAGATAAGTAAGAATTATGTTTTTAGGCCTGCGTAGAGGTGGATGAAGCAGCCATCTCGTTAGAGCCATTGATTTACACGATGTTCACTGGTCTGCGGGAGGAGCCCGATATGCCTTGGAAAAATCCTCGCGAACCTTGTATGGCGAAGTGCTATCCGTGTTTATTGAACAACATATGAATTTCGGGATATGTGCAATATGAAAACTGGATTAGTCTCCCTTGTGTAAAATGAGGTTTGGACATGAACCTTATACGTCACTGATATTATGTTACACGTTAATTGACAACATCGCCGGGTGGACGAAATAATTTTGGAAACTGCATGGAAAATTTGACGTTTATGGAGATTTACAATCAACATGGGTATGTGTAATTAGTGTCATGAACATTTTTAACCATGCCTGTGGGGCATAAAAAAATGAATAACTGAATTGGAAAGGGTTTTAGAGCACGATAAATTTTGTAAATAATGCAAAAGTAAACACTCTTTAAACGCAATGCAATTAACCGTCCGTCTTGGGTAGAGGAGTAACCGCTACCACAGATGCGATTCTTGTAGTACTTACCTATGTCGGTTTTTGCTTACACAGGCTGCCATTTGTATCTGACAGTGTGGGGAAATCGACCCAAAGTAACTTCTCTCTTACCTCAGGTTGTAAGTAACCAACTTCAATAAGTAAGTGATTTTTAGGTATATTGAAGTTGAAAATTTCATCTGAAAGCATTAATTCCTTCCAAAAATGACAATGAACTACCTATTTCATATTTTCACTTAGCGTCACATCGCGATTCCTGCACTGGGCGTCGCCATTTTGTTTCTGACTTCAGGAAACTCTCGGGAGGTCGGGCCAAAAAGAAATGACGTCAGACTTGTGTCATATGATCAGATTTTTTTGTCACATGGTATTGTTTTGATAGTTTAGAGTTTTCCCTTGTTTTGATACAAAATACAAGGTGGTTTGTACTCGGGAAAAGATTATATCGTCTCTCAAATGTTGCGCATTTGAAAGGATAGTTTTTGCCAATTTGTAAGGTAAAAGAACAAATTTCACATTGAAGGAGGTTTGATAACCTCTTGATCACCCATCAAAAATGAAAAATTCAGACATTTTTATGCCAGAATAGCTCATAAAAATGTACGTAACGTGTGTCGCCAAAATGTCGCCAATAGATTTTCTGAATATAGTGGTAATTCATATGTTGCTCATATCGGCACAAAGTGAGTTCGTAAATTATTTCTTACGCCATTGAAAACAGGACACTGTAAAATTAATGCTTTCCTATGTCCTTTTGCTTTTCCTTATAGGGCACTTGCACGGCAGGTCAATAGGTTATGTTGGCCAGACCTGCCTCCAGAACAACCCAAGCATGCAGAGAATACAAAGGAATCACCTGTAGAAATAGGCTGTGAATGTTAGGTGAAAAGGGGCAGACTGTATTCTTCGCATCCTTGGATGATCTGGAGGGCAACCAAAAGTCCAGTTCAATGTAATTTACTTCCGTGAAAGGGCCTATAACTATATAAGTAGTCACATAGTCTAGGTGAACATTCATGATCCATGTTCAAATGGGGGGGGGGGGGAGGAATGGATTGTACTGGCGCCGGCCCACCACGTAGCCATGGGTGGGTAGTTTAACTTTAGGGCCCATTAATGATAGTTTTGGTTTGTTGCTCACATGCTCAGACACATGATTAGTGGGTATGATTATCATGATTGTTATTGATGAGGTGGTTGATTGATTGGTGCCCATTAATGATAGTTTTGGTTTGTTAGGCATCCTCACAAGACCGAATTCTTCGAAGACCGAAACAAATTATTATCATGACATTCCATTTCATAAAACCGATTTTAGATTAAGTGCTCACTTCCGTGTATGTTTTTTTTGATTTTTTCTTGACCGTCATCTTGTTGTCTTTATACGCCTTTGTCCGATGTACTACACAGCGGGGTGTGGCACCAACAGGGAGCTAGCAGATTCAACAATGACTCTGCGCAGGATGTCAATGAAAAGAGGGACTTCATGATTTACGGCGCATTTATTTATTTACTTACTTTCAGGTGAATATTTCATTCGTTTCTTCCTTTTCTGTTTACATTTAATGTCCTTTTTTTTGTTATCCCAAACTATATCCATGTATTACTGGTTCCTTTTGACGAGTGTGATGTCAGTCATGTTTTGAACCGTGGTAAAATACGAATATCAGATGCATGGGCCAACACATTTCACGGATATATAGGCCCTAACAACGACGACCCCAAAAGTCTTATATCACACTGTTAATAGGTTTACGGTCTTGTTTCTCTTTATTTTCTCTTTCCCATTGCAAAAAAGGCATCCGACTTCGCACATTTTCACATTTTTCCTGTATCAAAACTCTATCTGGCACTCGCGTACAACATTATTTACTATGTTCGTTAACTAATCACATAAAACCACCCCTATGTGTATGTGTATGTGGCCCGTATGGGTATCTTTACATTTAATAGGGCAATTAGAGCATTCTCTCACATCCACTAATAGGAAAACTCCCGGAGGATTTATAGTTCGGTCTTCCAAAATTCGGTCCTCTGGAGGTCAAGTTTGTTACATGCTCAGTCACATGATTAGTGGGTAACTGGGTCTAGGATATCTTGATTGTTGGTTGGTTGGTTGATTTGATTGTTGTTTTGGGATAGACTAAGGCTAGTATGGTGATGTCCCATTAGGGTGGATTTTGGATGATTGAAATACCCTGTTTAGTGTTACCATGGGTAGATTGTGATGTGGTAAGCCGTTTATGATTGATTTGGTTTTGATATCCTGGTTTAAAGTTATTGGCATTAATTTTGCCTTTGTGAGAGCATTTGTGTTTAATTGGACTGCGTTGCAACTTTGATTTTTATTCAGAAGTGTCTAGTCAGAAGATGAATTATTGGACCTTATGAAGGCTATATCCTGAATACCAAGACTGGAAGGTGCAGGATTACTTGCTCCCCATAAGGCCAGAAAATTTGATTCTTAGTTTTGTGGAGAGCGCAGCAGATTGCCGCTGTGGCAAATATTAATTCTTTTGTGAGAAAAATAGTTTTTCTGGAAAACTTAATAAAACAAAAACATATTTTCAGTTAATCAAAAATGATTATTCAAGATCTTCCTGTTCATTTAGCAGTTTCGTGGGAGGGGTGTCACAGTATACCATTAAGAATGAATTTTCTCAAGCATTTTTTGTCCCAATTTGCATAAATATCTTGGTGCAAAAATCTTGACAATGATTTATAAAGTTTTGAAGAAATAAATCTACCAAATTACCCCTGTTTTGTTATATTTAGGGCACTTGTACCCTTTGGTTTATGTACAAATATAGGGTGGTAGAGTATTCAGATTGCCTCTAGATGTAAAATGAAATGGACAGTATAATGAATAATGAAATCGGACGGCTCGGTTGTACAAATCTCCAACAGGGGAAAATAAGAATTCAACTCCATTGGCCTAAAGGCTGGTGACAATGCAAGCATGATATTTTCGAGGGTTGACAAACAGAAGGAGTAACTCAACAATGAAAGAAATATTAAAGAATTGCTGTACTTCTGCTGTAATAGCTTTTGAGAAATGGTGTTAAATTTCTTTAAAATTTCACATTTTCTTAAATCACTCAAAATGTAAACATCTAATAAAGCTCCTTATGGTACTTTAAAGCATTATTTACATATAAACTTTAGTAAAAAAAAGAACAATTTTACTTATGAACAGCAGAATAAAGAAATTCTTTAATATTTTTTTTCAGTGCTGAGTTACGTTTGTCAACCCTCGATTTTTATTTAAGAATTTTTTCATTAGACTTCTACCACAATTAAAACAGTTAAATCTCAAAATTGTCAGTTTTTCATAGGTAACAAGTTCTTTTTACAACCAAACTAATGTCTTTTGGGCAAAAATACCTGAATCAGTTCAACTTCACATGGTGTAGAGTTCCTTTATAGAAAAAAAGTGCTATTAAATGATTTCCAGTGATTACTATGATTCATTCATGAAAAGGCAGTATGTGAAACTGGTCCTGGTGTGAAATATGCATGGATTTTGGAATATTACAAACTCTAAACGAGTCACTCCTTGAGCTATAAAATGGCATAACTCCACTATACTTTAATATATTGAGCTGGTTTAAGCACCAATGAATTTCTCTTTTAACAAGCTTTCCAATGATACCAATCTTGATGGGGTTTGGTGATGAAATCCAAAACCAACCGAAGTCGCTATCCAAAGAAATGGTCATAAAGCCTGCCAAATGCAAACGGCCTCGTCGTAGACGTAGAAACACACGTTTGTTTATCACCTCCGATGAACCAGGGCTCCAATGAACTAAGATTTGGATTTACTAGAAAGTACGCGCAGTGTTGTGTGTCGCGGAGTGATACCATGATACTGCGCAACGAGGGCCGATGATAAAGGCTAAGCACCGGCAAGTGACCCGGATGAGTAGTCCCAATAATTCATTGGGACTTCACATGACGTTTCTTTAAAGGTGCGTGTTCCGATCGTCTTTGGGACCCCCTGATTTACCCGGAAGTAGTATCGATTTTGATATCAGATGAACGGCCGTATTTTTCTCATTGTCGTCCTGAAATTTGAGCCATCAAATCCATTTCATTCCCAAGATATAAACAAAAAAACACCGTTTTAGTGGTTAACCATCAATATTAGCACAGTATTGAATAGGGCTTTGCAACATGCATTATTGCGTCTACCATCAAAACCGCAAATTTGTTTACCACGGTACTTGATGGGGTGTATGTGCAAGTGCCAGGCTCTCATATCAAGTAGAGAACACAATACACATAAATCGGAACAAGCACCTTTAACAGTATGCTTTAACGGTCTATATGTTATTGATTAAGTTAATGGCATTATGATAATTGTACATTATGGAGGAGTCATGTTCAGCAGGACTACCCGGTAGTCCTGCTGAGCATGACTCCTCCATATGTACATTATCATTATGCCATTAACTAATCGAAGGAGTCATGCCAAAATGGTGTGTAGCTGATAAGACCAAATTTTTGTCTCACATTCTTCAATAATTTTCACTCTTCACACAAATAAATATTACCTGATTCCACCTTGAAAGTTTTCCTTAGAGTGTTAGCAACAACAGGATAGTCGTAAATATCTTCAACTATTTTAGGAAGTGAAATTTCATGAAGAATCAAGACAGGTAAGAAATTGCCCTGGGGTGACTAAGTCCCGTGTTTTGTGTTGCCAGATGCTTAACGAAAGCTTGTATGCCAAAAGTTACATGACGTAATTTCACAAGGTGTAATAGTGACCAACAGAGGCAGCGAGATGAATCTTGAAAAGAAAAGCTAAAATGTTTAATCCTCGCCGGGTTAAAAAATACCTAATATCACCTTAACAGGGAGTGTAACTGCCATAATGTAGGCATATATCGTAAGTCTAAATAAAACGGATGAAGCCCAAACCTAAATTTTGATGGCCTTTTCTAAATTTAGAATTATACCATTCACCAGGCTACATAAAATTTTTGATCTTTCTTTTTAAGGGGGCAGTGTCAACCCCGTGCTTTTGTTTTTGACACGAATAAGATTTTTGCACCATTTTAAACGTAACTGTGGTTCTATAGTTCCAACAAAGGTTTATCCACTGCAGACAATCCTGAGCTGTTATTTTTTGCCGATTTAAAACCGGTATTTCTCATTTAAAGGTCACAAAAACTGCTTGGTCAAAACGGCGGATTTAAGCACCTTTCACGCCGTCAGGCGCAAGATGCACCATCGCGTCGCGCGATGAATTTTTGCTGCGTAATGAAGCGTCGCGCGCTTTTTAATGTACTTTTTGTGCGAACGCATCTGGAAAAACGAAAAATAATTTTTGGAATGTAACAAAGCGCTCATTTAGACCCCGATGAAATTTCAATTTCTTCTAAATTTCTGGATTTGGATACAAATATGTTTGATTCAATAGGTGCATAAAGGTGTATTTCCATCACTTGCACCTCCAATTTTGAAGTTTCAAAGATAAAGTTATTTGAGGAAAGAGACAGCTTGAAATGGCGTGAAAAGGTCCTTTTTACTAAAACACGGATTTTCTCAATGCATAATTTGGGCAAATTTTCAGACAATAACCCAAAATACCCGAAGTAAAAGGTAAAGGTTTAACTTTCCTACGTTGCAATCGTCTTCGTCTAGGACGGGTTTCTCATTTTTTTTCATTTTTCGTATTCTACCTAAAGATATTATCCATAATTAAATATTTTCAAAGTTACAAACCAAATAGATACTCGAAACTCAAGGTTCACACTGCCCTTAAGAGTATGTTATTGGGCCGCATTTTCGAAAAATCCAATTGAAATGCCCTGCATTATTATTGTAATCTGCGTGACGTTTACATGGTTTGTCTCAGCCTTGAAAATCCGATATTAGCACGTACAAAGCCAGGGAACTGCCGTTCTACACCCCCGCGGCAGTATGAGGAATAGCATGGTTTATGATAAGGACTTAGGTAGACTAGGGAAAGTCCTACAGGAGTGCTCTTGATTGCAACACATACGGAAAGTTATCCAAAAAATGCGAGTCATCCACCGTTAAAAACGAAAAAAGAAAAAGAGAAAACAAGCTTATCGAAAAAACATAGCACATCATTAGATTTAGATTTTATCTCTATAATAGGTCACATGTCATGAACTGGTCCCTAAAATGGTGGATTTTGTGTTCTGGTTCGCTTTTGTCATGTACTCACTATTGAGAACTTTATAAGGCAAACCTGACTTTGGTATCAATTGTTGTTATTTCCTCCTCTTGAAATAAAAAAAGTTCCAGGTCATGAGGAATAGATGTATAATCAGAAAGTTATGGATATAAATTAGTTCAGGTATGTCACAGGTGGGCCCGGCGGGTGGGTTGAGGAAGACCATAGAGTTCACACCAAATTGTTGAAAAAAATTTGGCATTACTTTGAAAACTTTTACTAAACAGTTTACATGCTAGTAGAGCCAGTTCAAGACACACACATACAGATAACGTTCACTCTTCCAGTAAAATACGCAATTTCTTGAAAACAAAGTAATTGTAAAGTGTTTAATTAGAAGATAAGTTAAGTAGGTGCAATATTAATACCCCTCAATTTTTGTACTGCAGCGCCTTGCTGCATTTTTCTCCTCTGTCCACAGTGCCCATTCGAATTAGTTCTTACGTAAGTGGGTGCTCATAATTAAAATCAAATGCATTGTAAACTGATTATGTAAGTGATGATAAATTTAGATAAATGTTAATTAAAACTGTAATAAGCAAATGAAATGAAAACGAAAAACAGCAGATAATATAAACAACAACGTTTAATACACATAGAAAATAAATGGGTACCCAAATAAACGTAACATCCTCCAAACTTCAAACCATGTCTGAGTTATATACACATCATAATAAAAGGAAGAGTAAATTTAACAAAACAACATAAAGGAAATATGCAATCAATTAAAACAATAAAAAACTTAAATCTTATATGTTCAAACAATTTACTTAAACGGCGGTGGGTAAGTAGTTTAACAGTGTACCAGTATAAATGCACAGATCCCCCTGTATTGGAAGTTGAGACTTTCTTTACCCACCATGTATAACAAAACACAAAAGACATGAAGTCAAATAATGTGTTTCCATGTAAATTGTAAACCTTGAATTGTTGTCATCCCGAATACAGCAATCAAATGTGGCTTACTGTCAAAGTATTGATGATACCGAAAAGCTCATTCAAATTGTGAGACACCCTGTAATCTGGCCATACATGGTAACTATAAAACTACAAGAAAGCATTGAATTGAACATACTCATGTGAAAGGATTACAAAACAATGAAATGAATGTCAAGAAAAACTCCGGCAAAATTTTCTATTAAAATGCACTTTTTTTGCATTTGCGATTTAGGCATGTTTTTGATCACCCCCTGTATATCTTACCTGATATAGGGCAAAGCATTTCTTACTATTTCATTGAAAGCCCTAGTAATGTTATATTCAGAAATCAATATCATAGGTTTTGTGGTCTTCTCCTCAAAAATTAAAAAAACTCAGGGGTGGCAAAGTATGCGTTAAAATGAACCTTTCTTTCAAAGTACCACCCTAAATCTGATATTTTGCACAACCCTGTAATCATTGGGTTTTCATTTAGTGGGCATAATGACATCCTTGGGAGTATTTGCTTTCCCAACATTACAACTTTATGGTGTTTAGTGTACACCATTAAAGGCTATGCTCTGCTGAATCAAATTGGTGTGTATTTTCTCCAGGTTTTTGGGTGTGAAACATTTTTTAGAAGGACCAGTTTATGACTTATACCAATAGCATCAATTAAAACATGATGTCAATGTTACAATTTTGACCACTCTTATCAAGCTTCATCAAGTCCACTACAAATTGAACACTGCGCCCTCAACATTGATGGACAGATCAGAACCGAGAGGCCTTATCACCCAGACGGGTGAGTTTCCTCTTCCCATTATTAATCGACTCCCTGTTTGTCTCCTTTACCACAAATACCAGCGCAATCAATTCGATAATTGTGCATGCCCAACGAGAATGACCTACTGAAGGGATATAAACATATATACCTAATGTTTCGTCACCGGGGCTGTAAATGGTAAACCTTATTTTAATTCTGGGGGCTATCTGCTAACCATCTGTCCACCATCTGGTCCATACACTGGTAGACATTTAACAACAATCCTTATTTCTGAGAAAAGTCGTATTTTACTCATTCAACCATTTCAAATTGGATATTATGGTGCTAAAGGTTGGAGAGTGTTCAGAAAGCACCGGTGGAATCTTTTGAATCAGAATCAGGTAAGATTATATGAAAATGGGAGGTGAGTTATGTCGTGGTCGAATTTGCAGGCTAACGCAAATAATCCTAGCTGTTACAACCGTACTGCTTGGGACTTCACATATCGACTGCTATAAGGCATACTGTTAGAACCGTCAATGTTTAAGCACAATTAATTGGACTTAGCTACCGTATATGAGTAGACAGCCCTATAGTGAGGGTGTACGTGTACCCACCTGCAACTGTCCCTCCGCTTTTTTAATTTTGAATTATGGCATATAACTGCCTGGCCAGATCCGTATGATCCGGGTCAGGACAACAAATCTGCATGACCCCTGTCAATGTGCGTATTTGCAATCGTGCGGGCTGCACACATAGTGTCATACGATGTGCAGGCTACAAGACGAAATTTGTGCAGTTTTGTTTTTCACTGGCATTCTTGCGATCACACTAATACTCACAATACAAGACCTGGCAAGTTCACTCGACAAGTCCCTGTCGACCTGATATCAAGGACTTCTCCGGACGTAGTGCCCCATAATGTCTCCTACTACATTAGGTACAAAACTTATGGGCATATCACAACAACAAACACACGCCTGTATCAGTGGGCTTTCTCAAGCACCGTACTCAAGGGTTGTTGTCAGTGGCGAGAAATATTCGGCCTGGCTGAAGTTATGTTGGCTTCCTCGGTACGGTGCTTGGACCGCTACTGTTCCTGGCCTACATAAATGACCTACCCAACAATATCCAGTCGTCAGTACGTCTTTTTGCTGACGACTGTGTTATATATCGTGAAGTTGCTAATGATTTTGACACACAAGTTCTCCAACAAGATCTAAACACACTGGGTGTTTGGGAGAAGCAATGGCAAATGAAATTTAACTCAAAAAAGTGTTTTGTGATGAGATTGACACATTCCAGATCTCCCAAGCTTTTTGCATACACACTGGGTGGTGACACGTTGGAGACAACTGAAAGTCACTCATACTTGGGGGTAGAGATAACTGCCAAAGCAAACCGTTCGCTGGATTTATCAAATGCAATTTAGGTCACCTATTCCCTGCCCATAGGAAAACTACTACAGCCGGTCCAGCGTCAATCACGACATCACCACGAGAACTCATTTGCACCAATTAAAACAAAAAAAGATTGTTATCGGTACTCCTACGTACCAAGAACAATCCGAGACTGGAACTCATTACCCATAAATCTTACCAACTTAAAGGTGGGTGTTCCGATTTATGTGTATCTTGTTCTCCACTTTATATGAGAACCTGGCACCTGCATACACTTACCATCAAGTATCTTGGGAAACGAACTTGCGGTTTTGATAATAGAAGCGATAATGCACATTGCAAAGCCCTATTCACTAATGTGCTAATATTGATGGTTAACCACTAAAAGGACAGTTTTTTGTTTATATCTTTGCAAAGAAGTGGATTTGGAAGCTGAAATTTCAGGATGATAATGAGAAAAATACGGCCTTTCATCTGATATAAAAATTTATACTACTTCCGGTTAAATCAGGGGGGTCCCAGAGGCGATCGGAACAAGCACCTTTAACTGAACCTGACCAATTTAGAGAAGCAGTTTTGAAACATCTACAACTTCAAGAAGTAAAAAGCAATCAAGACTAACCAGCTAAATTACATGCGCAGAACCACTCCTGACCTTTTGACCGCAACTGGGGTGTTGGCCAGTATTTTCTACAAGACAAGACAAGAATTTGGGGATACCCTGGGCTTCCAGTTTGAAGTTTGACTTTGAGCAATGTGAGGCTTTGTTTTCACCGCGATGTGACGTTAGTCTGCTCCCGGCTATAATAGTATACGGCGCTCCAGTAATCCGGGAAACTTTGTGATATGACGTCACACTTTTGCAGTGGCGTGATAATGCCCTTGACTAAACCTGGCAAAACGGCTCAGAATATACAAACTTAAGTGACAGCCAATTTATGCAGCAGAAATTAGTGTTTTACACTTGCCAATCTGACTCAAACTTAAAAAAATAACAAATGAAACTATTTCAGTTGACATATTTTAACCCTGAAGTTTTTTAAAAACATGCAGCAAAACAAAGGACTAATTTACCATCCGTGCATGTATTTTGGGTGATGTGGTTTGTTGTCAACGGCATCAGCGGAAGTGGTGTACGGTACCTCTGGAGTGATCTATAACATGTCATACATGTCATAACCTAGCTATTCACTCACTCAGTCTCCGGTAATCAGGGAACTTGGTCACTCTTTGACAGTCACATTGACATTTGTTTACTTTTTCAGTTTTTTGTTTGTGAGCGGCTTGATAATGCCGTTGACCAAAACCCGGCAAAACCGCGCAAAATATAAACAAAGCTGTGACAGCATTTCATGCAGCAAAAATTATTGTCTTTGTACCAATCTGACTCAAAACTACAAAATTAACAAAAATGAAACTATTAAGTGACCCATCTCCGGAGTGATCTAAAGTCTGAGCCACAATTCCTTTAACACAAAGTCCGCTCATCATGCCACTTCCGGGGCTATGCAAATTATGCACTGATTGCGCACGATTGAGCCACTCAGCATCAGCGATTGTTGTCAAGGAGTACTGGCACCGAATCACCAGCCAGTGCGTGTTACGCTAGCGGAACGCACTACACGCTTAAAATATGCTTATTTTGTAAAAGGAATGGTGGCTTCTACTTTAAATAGTAGTAGTAATCTGGGATATTCCCAGTGGGAGCCCTACATTACTTAAGCCCATGAAAGTTGATTCCGAGTTTATCGTTACTTTTTTTCCTGGTTGATGAGGTGACTTTTTCATTATTTCATCAGATTTCATTATTGACTTAAAATGTGTGTTGTTCAAAAGTCAAACTGATAGGCAGGGCCGCAGGAAAAAAACCTGGTTTTGCTTCAAAGTTATCCAAAATATGTTTTACAAAAAAAATATGTTTCCAATTGCTAAACCTGGTGAAAACAACGATATTTTGAAATAACAAATTATTTTGGCAATCTTGAAATTTTGACGCGAGTATTTCCAGTCTCCAAAAAGCGATGCGGGCGGGTAACAATAAACTCAGAATCGACTTTCATGCGCCTTAGAGTCGCCATTCGTGGCACACGAGTGGCCAAATTGACTTGAATTACCAATTTAAGCAGACTCTGGCACAAAAAGTGATGTAGATATGTACCTCATGTAGTTATGCACCTAAGACTGTTCTGTTAATCTATCCATTTATTAAAGAAATAAAGGAAAGAATATTTTATTGTGCCACCACACAATGAATTTGGTAGCCACAACGGAATAAACTGCATGTTGTTGGATGTGTTGGCAGAATTACTGAATTCATCCCGAAATGAATTCCATCCCTAATGATAGATCATTTTCACTTCCTGGCAGTGACGGGCCGGGGGATTCCACTGCTAATCAAATGCCGCTAAAAAATAGTGGCATAGTGCATAAAATCAGGGAATGAGTAATAAAGGGAAATTTCCACTCCTTGAATTTTGATATGAAATTTGCCCAACTTGATGAATGAGTAGTAAAGTGACATGTGAAAATAAACAACCAGCCAGTTGCAGAGAATACCGAGAACCACCCAACATCAAATCTAGCAAACACAGCTCATGACAGTTTGAGAGAGTAAATTTACGAACTTCTTCGGAAATTCATCCTATTATTAGTAATTCGTGTTACGATCGTCTTTAAGACGCCCCTGATTTACCCGGAAGTAGTATCGATTTTGATATCAGATGAAAGGCCGTATTTTTCTCATTATTGTTCTGAAATTTGAGCCCTCGAATCCATTTCATATCCAAGATATAAACAAAAAAGGAGCGGGGGGTGCGGGTGCACCCCCCAAATTCCACAAAAGGGGCAAAAGGTCCACTTTTTGCTGATTTTTTGCATAAAAAGGTCCAAATTTAAAGAAATTTCAACAAGAAAGTCCACATTTTGGTGATCAGATGTTCAAAAAGTCCAAAAAAGGACCATTTTAGGGGGGTTACGTCCACTTTTACCAAAAAAGGTCCACTTTTTTGAGGTTCCGCACCCCCGCTCCAAAATGAATCCTGCGTACGGGCCTGCTTAAATTGACCTCAATTGAAAAGTTGAAGTTCAATTGGAAACAAACTTGTGTCATATGTGCACCATATGATTCCTCATTTGTTGATGAGGTCAAAGGTTATGTGCCAGATCAAAGGTCATGTGACAGACAGATCTGTATGTCAAAGGTCATACTTTGCATATTTCAGACTTCCGTTCTTATTCCCCAGAAAACGTGCAACCTTTCTCTTACTCTCGCTTACCAAGTTTTCCGCTCTTATGACTAAAATATCCGATTTTGTCCTTATTTATTAGGTTGCTTTTGGTCTTATCATTTACAGGGTATACTTGTTACAGACATGTATGCTAAACTCTGATTTTTGATGTTTTTTTTATTTCCTGATTTAGCAAATCACTGATAGTGCCTTTAAAGAGACATGAGGACAATTCCAGAAAGAAGTGCCCCCAATTTTTTTCAAACCCAGGTTTTTTCATATTTGGAATGCTTACGTGGATCACACCTGAAGTTAATAAGCCGAATATGCCGTGTTTATTTAATAAGATGATGATTTAGTATTTTCTGTTGTGCACGAAAGAAATTGAAAGCACGGTTTTCTATAGGGACGGCTACGATAGCTGGCAAATTCAAAACAAGGTTTGCGGTTTTCTTTTGTACTTGTTTGTCCAATAAACCTTCGAATCATTCTCGGTAGGTTGTCTACAACCGATCCAGTGTAATTTGAGAGAAATTTGTATCCTAAAAAAAATATCAGTCAGAGGTCATAAAGGTCACATAAGGTCATTTCTATCATAATCACTGTTTCTGATTTAAATTTATTCATCTACTTCTGATCTGGGACTATTGACCCTATTTTTGGTAAAAATAGGGAAATCATACAAACACGTGCACATTTTGTAACACAAAATATCTCAAATAGTGACATGCGTATCTTTTGAGAATTGCTGGCCTGGTCAAAATCAAAGACTAGGGTGTACTTTAAAAAAAAAAAATAACAAATAGTAGCTCTAGAGTTTGGGGTTAAAAACCTAAATTAGAGGGCATTGGTCTAATGTACTTTTAAAGGTGCAACAAGAAATTTTGAGACACCCAAATATTGTGTCATAATAGTAATTTCTTCTAGATTTGACACTCAACAGATTTCTTACCTTGTATTTGGCTACAGAAGTGTATTAAAAGAGAGAAAAAAGGTGATTTTGATTCGCATATATTTCAATATAAAACATAGGCTGAATTTTGTATTTGCTCCTATACGAAATTAGAAATTTCACAATTTTTGTACCAAAGAAACATTTCTCAGCTTAATCCTTTTATATGTTATTATTGATTGAAAGCTTTACATCAGAGCAAAAATCTGTACTTTCGATTTTTTTAGGGGCACCAGATATGTGAAATCTCTCGTTGCTTCTTTAATTAATTTGACAATTCTCATTTAGTTGTAAAAGACAAAAGTGGTTTGATACCATGATAAACATTTAAAGTCAATTATCAGTTGCAATTACGATAAAACTAAAAGTTAACCTATACAGTAAATCACAATTATTTAGAGGAAAGTCAACATTGTTTTGAATGTTAAATTAGCTTGGAAACCTTTCAAATCAATCTCTGTTGTATTTGTTTCTTTTACTATATCTAGGTCTTTCCTTTGAAACTGTGCCCACAGCAGCTGTGACAGAATGGCAGCCCCACTCCCAGCAATACGTAACATGAGTGGGCACACCCAAGGCCAGGCTGTCCTTCAGCATCGCGTGCCAAGTCCGCCCAATATGAACAGACCAACTGGCCAGTATGTCAAACCCACACTGAAGAAGGCAAGAAGAGAGTCCCGTTTCTCAATGAAGCAACAGACAATGAAGATACAGCAGCCTGAGTTATCAAGTCTGGACACCCAAAGGTATAGAGATTTAAACAGGCAAAATCATTTGAAGCTCAGTCATACTTCAAAAGCCTTGTGTTATATTTATGAACATAACATTAAAAAAGTCAAAAAATTTTGCCCTACAGGGCAATTTTAGCTTTATGTTGGACATCCTCAAAATCTGACTTGCATTGAGCCCAAAATGAAAAAGTGCACTGGGGACTCTCACCAGTCCCATATAAAAATTTCAGGATAAAAACCCTGCTTAATTTTGGTATAAAATTGGATTGATTTAGCCCATATTTATTGCTCGAGCTATGAGTTTCCCCCCCCCCCACAAAAATATTGGGCGGACGCAGTCGTAGTCGAGCCAATATTTTAAAACTCATAGCCCGGAGACCAATTAAATATTCGGCGTTAAATCATCAATTTTATCCTTATATGTTTTGGTCCAATATTATTCCCACAACATAATAATATAATAATAATTATTTGGATTTATCAAGCGCCATTTCATCAGATCACGCGTTGTTGCCTATTATTATTACGCTGCCGTCAGGAAATCGTCACAATCAGTTCGCTTCATTAGCCTGCCGACGGCCAAGAGCCAAAATCCTATCAGCCCGAGAGGGTAATAGTCCCATAACAGCTACCCGAATATTCGCTTGGGGTCGACGAAGCAAGTGAGTGGTAAGTGCCTTGCCAAGTGCACAACACACTGGCCGCAGCGGGGCTCGAACCAAAACCTTTGGATAATGAGTCGGCAGTCATATTCACTGGACACATTGATCCATATAAACATTATAATGGTTGAATGAAGGTGCTCTATTTGATCTTCAGCTCTATCAGTAGTAACATTCAAATGCTTATACACATCAAAACGTGTGTAATTGAAACCGAAGAACCTGTGCATTCTACCACCTTTTGTTTTGGTTATGCCCCCAAATCTTTGGGGGGGGGGGGGATAGTTAGACATCCAAGAACATGGAGTTAGGCTCCCACCCCACACTGGACATACACATGATGATCTCATGGGGTACTTGTATGTAAAATGATAGGTAGGAAGCTATGTTGCGGGGTAATATATGACAGGTAGAAGTGCTATAGGGTGTTTTGGTTACCCTACATTGTATGACATACACAAACCCCCCAAAATATAGCTTTGGTAAGTGTGAGTGTGGGTGTGTTATGAGCAAATGTTTGTATAACAGAATTCCAAAGGCCACTGAGCATTAATTTGACTGATGGACTTTTGGACAGAAGATACAAAATTACAAATTTTCTTGAAGAGACTATCAAATCAGCACATTATTAGTTACACATCATTAGCCACACATTAGCTGCTCAGATGATACAAAAATATGATTTTTTAAAAAGAATTTTGAACAGAATTGGTTCTCACATTCATGTTTTAATTTTGACCCTCGTGTCACAGTTTCATTCCCAGTATTGTGGCCCAGCATTATACATTAATTGCAGACATTAAAAATATCAACGTTCAGTTATTTGATAGATTTTATTTTTGTCTGCTATATCTGGCGATTAGCAGCTTCTATCAAGGTAACAATTTAAAGAAAAAGCATGCCCCTGAAAGCACTCCTCCTTTTCCTCTTTCCTGAAATAAAAACTCCAGTGCCCTGCATGGATTGCCCCAATTTCCCACTCTGCATTTCACACAAAAGTGTTAAAGGGGGATGGCCCGATTTAAGGATATGAAGTTTTCATCTTAATAGATTGGCCTTCACTCCAAAACCCCATCTGTAAAGTTTCGCGCCGATATTTCAATCCGTTTTGATGCAAGAGCTAAAAGCGTGATTTTGTAAGCCCGATAGAGTACTGTGTAAAATTAATATTGGTCGACCAAAATGGGGCACATTTTTGCTCATAACTTCCAAACCAAACATATTTTGGCTCTAAGATTTCACAGAGTAAATGAGAAAAATAGTAGCTTTCTTCTGATACACTTCTCGTGCTAGCGTCTTTTGTTGTTATCTATTGTTTTCCCTTGCGTTATCTACTACGAATCGGGTTCGAGGAGGCTACTGGGGTGGTATTTTTAATAACAGCTCTAGAGCTTGTTATTTTTAATAACATGCACACTCGGAAGCTGGGGTCATAACTGAACGCGCGGGTCACGGTGATAGTTCTAGAAATACAATGTCCTGACAATTAGATATAGCGGCGCGATCTGTATATACTGATGGCAAACTTAAGATACAAATTCTATTGTGTCACACTATGCAACGTATGTATGTAGAAATATAGAGCGGTGTGCTTACCTGTAAATGAACTTTCAAAATTGATTGCTCTTTACATGAAACATTTTC
>JAMKCH010019230.1:0-41471 GCA_023653785.1 Ophioderma brevispina | reverse complement strand
TATAAAACTTCTCTCCAGGGCAATTGTTCTCTTTCTAATCACACATGCCAAACTCATCATATAAGCAATGATCGTGCCTGCAACCAAAATTGGGTAAGTAGTTAAATTTTAAAATTTGACACCCTGCAACTGAAATTGTTTGATTTAAGTTAAATGAAATTGGGCAAGGACATTCAAAGGTCACTGTGGAATCCCACAGTAAGTCATGGCCAGGGTTCTTTTGAGTAAATTTGGTGGCTGTAGCATCTTTTGTGCGAAGAAATGTAGGGTTAAAGATTTCACAAATGGGGGTCAAGTCACATAGGGGTCATCACGAGGTACTTTGTTACACCACATATGAGCCTGGCCAGTGGTTTTTGACCAAGTATGAAGTTAATCGTCAATGCGTATATGCGAGAAATGAGCAATGGTTAACTTTGTTTCCGGCCACAGGTATAGTCCACTACAGAAAAGCTATCCCAAGAGGGGGGGTGAAGATTTCAATAGATTCCACAATGCATTGCTTCCAATGGGGTTTTTGACAGGTACTGATGGGATCGTTACGTGATGAAAATGGCTTAAATTGACGTATGTCAAAAAACTTGCATTTTAAGAGCGTTTCATCTCTCACGATCCACATGGCAACATGTACAACAAACTTCCAATGGAAGCAAGGCATTGTGGGAGCTTACTGGTATCTTCTCTTAGCTATTCCCTATGTGTTTCCTGCTAAGCAGGCAACACAAGAAATAGAGGAGTTCAAGAATTGTGCATCGAGTGAGAAAATGTGAAAAAAAACAAATTTTGGGCACCATGGACCCCCCCTACTTGGCTCGGATTCCAGAGTTGGTTGTTTAAGGAAAAAGGCTAGTAGGCATGTTTATAGTGGGAGATTTTTTTTTTTTTCGAGCTTATCCCCACACACTAAGTCTCCAGAGCAGAGATGTTGCAAAACATTCTTGTATTTCAGCGCCTATTGGAGTGTCTAGGCCAGATTTGGTAATTGGACGCAATCCTGTTTTGTAACTAAATAATGTATTACGAACAAAAGACGATTTGGAGGTAACCCTTAATACAAATCTTCAACAAATTAAATTTTTTTTTCTCATTTATTTTGAAAACTAAAAAATGATATTCAGGCCACCTATTTTCGACTTATCTTGCACCATTACTATTAATAAAAATAGGGGGTTCTACAACTAACAGGCAAGACCGAGGTCAAAGATTTAACTTAAGGTGGTTGGTCCATGCGCCCCGTACGCGCTAAATTTGATCTTGTCCCAACGGACATTTTTTGTATAGCGCACTTCTGGATTTCAACGCAAGCGTATAAGTCAATTTTTAGAATTTGTCCAGGTTGTAGCGTACTATTCGCGCACTTTCATTTAAGCGTAAAGTTAAGAACAAGAGTGAGCTGCGTTTGTTATGAATACTGTATAGGTTCGACGTGTCCCAGGACCCACCCATAATATAAACGTTTGTCTTTGGCCTACTTTCAAAACATTTTTCATTTACACTGTGACGGCTCTCACCTATATGGTACATCATGAAAATGTAACAATGCATAGGGAGGTCATGATCTTAACTTTCAATATTGTCAAATTCTCCAATGATCTGTCTTTTTTTTCCAAACACCGCCTCTGTACAGTACATAGTCTAGTGGTCACATTCATTGTTGACTTCTGTAGCTCATCTACTCAATGCCTGTGGGCATCATTGCAAATGATATCATAGGCCTATAGTGGGGGTGGTTGATCTGATCACCTGAAATAACCTTATGCGCACCCATCCCCCTCGAAATGAAATGATTGACCATCTACAGTAAATGATATTTTGCGGCATCCATCTAAGGTAAAGAGAAAGAATGAAATTATCGTTTAATTTTGAAAAGGAGAAATTATAAGAACTAGAATAAACAGATAGGATGATATGGCAATATAGCAAAAAGGAAAAATCTACGAAACGGGAAAGTGTCTTCAAATTTTTTTATTTTTGATGAGTGTTTTTAAAGGATAATGACACGGATGCGGCGTGCGAAGTTTTCTCTAAAATTTTAAAAAATAATAACCATAAAGAAGACAAAGAGAAGAAGAAAATAAAATCATCAGAAGGCAAACAGAATTCAAAAATTGTTAAAAATAAACGTTTTATTATGTAAACCGTTATGCCGATGCACTTTAAAAAAATTCAAAAATTATTCAAGACGGCGTTTGTTTTGAAGCTACGAGAATAAAATATAATTAGAATTCCGTTATTACTTGGCTTGATTATATAGCAGATAGGACTTGTACAGTCGACAAAGTTTTAAATGTTGCGTAAACTTTGGAGCGCCTTGTGGTACGCCCGCGGACAGTACACCGCGTCTCCAGTTGCGTAGTAATATACGGACCATTGCCCAACAGCCCCCATAATGTGCATGTGATTTTGAATCACAAAAAAAACAGTGTTCTTTTTAAATAACAGAAAAAGTAGAAACCAGGACCCTAATTTTTTCTTATTTAATCCGAAAGATTTTATAAATGCGCAATTTATCAAATTTTCAAAAAACAGTTAAGCGAGCGATTTTTTGTAAAATTCAAAAGAGTATAAAAAACCCCCCAGTGAATTTTCCAAGACTTGTGTATCAAAATTTTAGGCTAAAAAAAGGCTTAAAAACATGTCTTGTGGATGATTTGTTTCTCAAAAACTTTAAAAATGAAAAAGTAAAATTTTATTATATTTATTATTTGATTCATATCATGAAAGCATGTTTACACGAAATCTTGGGGAAAATGCTCAGTAGATTCTATCAGGACCATCACCTTAAAGACACTATCAGTGATCCACCCACAAGACTAAAATATTTGAAATTTGCAGGAATAGCTTAGAAGTGAAGGATAAATCTATAGAATTTCTCGTTAAGTTATTTTTTTCCAACTGAAAAAATTGGGACAGACACGAAGAAAACACCAAGTATTCAAAGATTAACGAATCCCCATCCATTACGTGCTGTAGCTAAATGTCCGAACAGACACTAAGACGAAAATATCCGTTTTTTTCCCGTATTAGGCTGATTTTGGTCCTATCACGTCCACTTGCAGGGTTTGTGAATAGCGGTTAATTGTTAGCTAAATGCACAGTAGAGATTTTTGACGATTTGTTTGATTTTCGGATTTAGCGAATCCTGATAGTTCCTTTAACGTCGAAGAACGTCCAAAATGACGTTTTGTATGTATTATAGGATTAAACTGAAAATGATCTCTTTGGTGTAAAGACTAGCAAGAGGGGGGGACGGATTTCTTTGGTATCATTATGCGCCACACAGGGGAAGGCACCGCCCGATCGATACTATAGTTGGATTTGAGGTTGCCAGAAGATCGAATGGAAAAATCCCCTAAATCGGCATTATTATGCCTGATGTGATTCCTCCAACCGCTTGATGAATTCATTCAGATTTTAACATAACGGCAAGAAACTCATTTAAAAGCAATTTTGTTCTGGGCGAACTTTTAGTTTCGTAGAAAACTTTTGGAGAAAAATGCATTTTGAAAATTAAGATATTCAGATATTACCATTTATATCTGTTATCATTTGGGCAATTTTTTTTTACAAATTTGGTTTGTAAAAATTTTTCATAATTATTTTTCAATGATTTTTCAAATTTTGGGGCTATTTTAGGCCAATTTGAAGCTCCAGAAAAGAAGGAAAAAAAACTAAAAATTCCGTCTACCGACACCTATTTGAAAAGTGCCTCGCCCGTAAACAGGGTTTTCTTTTTTTCGCCTTATTTGAAAAAAAAAAAAAACTCTGTTAGCCTCTCCAGGAAAGAAGATTACTGGCTTTCGAGAATAAATAGCTAGTAAATATGTAATATAGATTATATGTTGTAAGGGTTCATGAGACGGTCATTTTGTCATAACTGTCGAAAACGGTTTTCAAAAGCCTTTTTTTCCCAAAATTTCTTCTACGAACTATATGTTCGCCGATACAAAATTGCTTCAAAATGCATGTATTCTGCCGTATGGTAAAAATTAAGTATCATCAAGCTGGTTTGGAGGGAATCAATCAGGCTATATTAATGCCGATTTATGATATTTTCTATAGAGCGCCTTAGGCGCTCGGCAACTCTAAAATCCCAACTCTAGTATCGAACAGCGGCGTCCTCCCCCCCAGCCCCCCCCACACACAAAGTGATACCAAAGACATCCGTCCCCTACCATGAACCTATAAGAAGGTATTCGCTTCATCATAACACATAGAATGTGTTCGCCCTCTATACAACAACATACTATGTACATTCATTTACTTGAAACCTTTAAAGTCTTCGTCTTTTAAAATCTTTGAACTCGGTCTCCAAACCTCTTATAGACCGAGCATTTTTTATTATTAGTATGTGGTGCTTGCTAGCAAGTCGAAAATAGGTGGCCCGAGCGAGTATCATTTTGTACCCAGGGCGGGGGTGTCCAGGATTTTTTCTAGTGTGTTCACGCTTAGGCATGTTGTGTTGTAGTTCATGGTAAATAATGTCTTCCCTAGTCTGTATGCGATGCGTGTTTCTGCTCCACTTTGAATCATTTTTAGTTTTTCAAAAAGAAATGAAAAAAAAAAAATTGTTTCTAATTTTGTGAAGATTCCCAAAGGTCGTTTTGTTCGTAATACACATATCAGTGAACAAAAACAGGATTGCGGCCAAGTACAAAACATGGCCCGGGCCCAATTAGGCTTGAAATAAAAGCATGTTTATGCAACACCTCTGTCTGGAGACTTCCAAGTGTGTGGGGATAAGCTCGAGAATCCCACTATAAACATACCCTGCTAGCTTTTCTCTTACACCAACTGTGTGACTTCTCGAGCCGGGGGGGGGGCGTCCATGGTAACCAAGATTTGTTTTCGGCATTTTTCTCACTCGTGAAATATATCTTTAACTCGATTTTTTTTGTAATTGTGTAAACTGATCAATACGGTTCTTTAGTGCATATCAATAAAAAAGCAACAAACTTCTCCCAATTTTTATGGTAATTGTGAAAAATTACATCAAAATAATTAATGCCACCTTAAAGCCACATATCTCCTCCTTCAAACGACTAGGGTAATTTGTTCATGTGCGGTCATTGGGTACAGGAGTAATCATTGTTTTTGCAACAAGGGACAAAGTGAGCTTGGGACCAAGTTCAATAATGCTAACTCAAGATCCTATTCACATTTTCCCTCTTTTCTCACGTCAGTATGCCATGAATGGGATTTGACTTTGCATGCAAAGACTTTGGCATTTGGTTCTGATATTATATATACACACTAAATTTCTTGTCTGTTAAGAGATATACTTGGTCCCTAGGTAGGAACCCATGAACCAACGGGAGTGTGATTTTAAAAATATAAATAGCCCAACCCTGTTGGACAGAAATATTTTTCTAATTATGCATACAAATTTTGCATGAAACAAAATTATTTAATCAGAAAGAATAATTAACCCTTTGTGTGCTGTAAAGAAGTAATTATATCATTGAGCGACTGCACGCCATTGCTGTACAGAGCAGATCTTCCACTGCTTTCCAGAAGCATATGGCAAACATTTGTGTATCAAAATGCTCAGGAGCACAAATTGCTCACTGGAGCATATTGATTTAGAATATCTTTTCTAATTATTTATGGAGCATGCCCATAATGGTCTTTGAGCATGATTTCGGCCAAAATCTCATAGATAGCTCTTGCATGGACAAATCAGTAGTTTAGAGGTCTGTACCTCTACGTGGAACATGGAAAATTGATTTTGGGGAAAAAAACTTTTCACAGATGATGGTCTGATATAATCTGTCATTGATCAAAGCGAGTGCCTGCAAAAACTGCACTCTACTCTGTGCCACAATTGATAGGAGGAAAATCAAGCAAACTGGTGTTTGTAGAGATAGGAAGTATATCACCATAGATCTGATGTATGGTAGGAGGTTTCTGCCCGGAGATGTTTTGAACTTACACGAGTAGCCTAGTATAGGTGCCATAACCAGTCTTGGAGTTCCTTCTTCATAGTCCATGTTCCTGCACCCCCCATCAGATAAGGATGCTTTCCAACAGGCCCAATTTAGTTGCTCTGTTGACATCACACTTCCATAAGGCTAGACATATTGCTTATTGCAACCACTTCCTGCAGTCATTTTCTTGTCAAGGGGTAACATTGGACCCCACATCTATTAAAGATGGGTGACCAAATCCTGATCAAAAATGTTCATATGTTTATCCTCACATGCGAAGCATATCACAAAAGTGCTGATTACACATTTTGAGTTAAATGGGCACCAGCCATTTGAAGTGACCCACAAAACTTTACACGAAAGCAGAGCGAACGAAATTTTTTACTTCTGTTGTATAATGCTTCTAATAGTAAACTGGTAACAAAACAGCTCAAACGAGAACAAAACTAAATAACAATGTCACTTCTTTTGACGATTTCGAACCCTGAACAACGGGGGAAATAAGTCCATGTGCGTAAGTACCTAAACACCGCTGCGCCACTTAAGTACTTGCAATGTGATTGTGTAATCTGCTCAACATGCTCAATGGTCACAAGCTGAGGGAAGATCAGATCGAGGGTCACAATTGACACGACCACTAATAGCCAGAGAACCGGCAAATTTACCGAGAGAATGAAAGCAAGCCAAATTACTCCTATACTCATCATGAACCTTATTTTTTGCTATAGCCATAGAAGAAAGAATAAAACATAAATATCTCTGGAAATTTCACCATTCACGTGAAGAATCATACAGGACCTTTTTATTTACCGCAAATAGAGTACACATCCCTATTTACGAAAATGTACATTCCACAGGGGCGAGTTCGGACCGACGAAACCAAAACACTCAAAGTGATGAAACAATTGCCTCACAAAATTCGTCCAAAGTCCACCTTTTTCCTTCACAAAAAACAAACAAGCCTTGTGGCCCTGGAGAAGACTTAAACACATACACATATCCAATTTATAGATGAGTTGACATCAATGTTTACAAAAACAAGCTAGCACCTGTTACTGACATATTAGAGGTGTGAAGCATATGCCCATACGTTGCAGCATTCAATATAGCCTTATCACGCTGATTGAGCGCAATTTTAACAGCACAAGTCCTGCGGTGCTCACGCATACTGCTGGGCAGTGCTTTGTTCGTGCCGGCGTTCTCTTCTTCTTGCGCACTGAAGGCAGTAGCTAAATATGTTTTAAGCGTTGGAGCCAACTCACTGTTGATTGGTGGGGTTTGAGAATAGTGTCCAAACGGTGGACAACAGGTAGGGCACTCATTGAGATTGATCCGCAGTCTGTGATTGGCAGGCTGGCGATGGCCGGCCGCAGCCCCCTTCGGTGCATATTGCTATTGCAGCGACCGACACCTGTCGAATCCGGTTTTAAGCTGAACATTCCTTGCGTGGGTGGTTGCTGCCAGGTGGTAGATCTGTCTTAGGTGTAATAGAGGTTGATCTGGTCTGGGAGTATCTAGCCAGGCAGTTATTCCATGTCTGTAAGAGTTGAATGGGGAACACTGGATGTTTAGCAGCGTGTCGGGCAGAAAGGTCGGCGAGAGCGCAGTCTCTGTATACCGAGTTGGTGTGATTCTTTGACCGTGTAGGCACGCAGGGCTGGTTGTCCAGCAGGGCCTTATCACAATTTGTGCGTGTGGTGTTCTCTCCGAAGTGATGCAGGTGCAATGCCTTAAAGCACTCGTAGAATCAAAGATGGGTAGGACGGAGGAAGCCAGTGATGGGTCTCAAGGTCTCGTTGAGTACTGTGTCCAGCCTTTGTGTGAGAACTGTTGCACCATGCTGGGCGGAATATCCCGCAGTGGCTGTAGGACCAGAGCCAAGGCCAGTGGTGCGTGGGTCGTTGGGCTGGACCCCATGACCATCCAGCAAGTCGGCACAGGGGTTATTCCTCGAAGATACCTTGGCGCATACGGACTCGGAGGTTGATGCCGGTAAGTAGTACCGGTCAAGCTCAATCCCAAGTAGGTTGGTGTAGGATTGTATGGCAGAGGTGCTCAATTGAGGTTGATTTGAAGCTGGCGATGAGCCTCTTTGGTGTTTGAGGTGGAAGCCAGTTGCGGTGGTCTTGGCTTCAGTTTCAGTTTCAGTCTCCAGGTCTTGAGATATGCTGCAAGTGGGCAATGTCTGTGCTTCTACTTCTGTCCAGTTGCTGTCAGAGTGGAGGAGGGCAGATCGTCGGCGTAGCCCTTTTTGATTGTCGAGATGTTGGTTGAGGTAAATCGCTGATATACATGTTGAACAGCATATTGCCCACCGATCGCGCCAAACAATCGTAAAAATATAAACGCGCTACCGCAATGTGTATCAAAACATTGGCAATTGCTCAGATGATGGGGACACTAGGAATGACTATCAGACGGACCAGCATGTGTGATGTATCAATATATTTACAAAATTTTAATCATAATTAATGTAATTCAGAGTATTCTTTCTCATACACAACAATTACATAAATTAGATATCGATATCAGAAATTTGAATTTGTTATTACAAAGATTGCCAATCAGTCTAAATGTGCCTAGATATATTTCGATCCCATGCTATTACCAGGTTTTTGTTTAGTTATACCCCAACCAATTTAGCTGACAATGTACTAAGTTTACAATTTTAGGACAGAATAGCCAAGATTGACAATCAAAATTTGGGACTTAAAATTCTAGTGTAAAGCCAAGATAAGGGGATTGAATTCAGAGCCTGCCACCACATCCAATAACATGCAGCTTATTCCTTCGAGGGCGCCGCAATTCACAGGGGTGTGCCAATATTCGGTACATTTTCTGGGTAAGCTGTCGGATCGAGAGTTAAACACCCGTGTTGTTTTATATTGGAATTTCGTTACAATACACGGCCACGTTGTTTAAGGTCATGGCCCGATCGCTAATAGCCTCGTCCCCCAGGGACCCCAGATTTTACCGGAAGTGGTCAAATTTTGGTATCAGAAGAAGCTATATTTTTCTCTTTACCCTGTGAAATCTTAGGCTTAAGGATGTTGGTTTGGATGCTTCTGAGAGAAAATGTGCCTTATTTTTGTCGACCAATATAAATTTACACCCAGTATCTATGGGGATGGCAAAATCACGTTTTTAGCTCTCACATTCAAAAAGTGTTGAAATATTGGCGCGAAATGTACAGATGGGGTTTTAGGGTGAAGGCCATTCTAGAAGATGAAAAATTTAAGAGGACTAAGATTGGGCCATCCCCCTTTAAATTTCAACAGTTAATATATTCCTTTTAAAGCACACATACCTGTAGATGTCACTAATACAATATTACAGGACCAAAATACCATATATCTGAAGGTTTAACTTCAACCGTAGTAGAATTCTCCTAAAGTCCTTTTCTTGACGTCAGATGTTTGCATAGAATTCAGTCCCCGATATATTTAGGTCCTGGACATGGACCATGGACGGTTATGGCAAGCCATAAGGCATAACGTATGGCCGCAACGGTTGAGAGGGGAAAGTAGCAACGAGTGCGAATTCGGGCAACGCGTTGCGACATTTCAGCAACGCGTTGCGGTGGCGGCCATCAAAGCTCATGAATTTGACGTATTTCAAAAAATAGACCCACAACGCGTTGCAAAGTATCTAGCAACGCGTTGTGGAAACTCACAACGCGTTGCAAGCCTTCACAACGCGTTGCTAGATTCACACGCTTTGTGAGCTTTTACAACGCGTTGCGAAGGTCCACAAGCCATAAGGGGTCATAACGTATTGCCGCAACGCGTATGTGAGAAAGTAGCAACGCGTTGCGACATTTCAGCAACGCGTTGCGGTGTCGGCCAATCAAAATCATGAATTTCTGTGACGTATTTCAAAAAATAGATCCACAACGCGTTGCGGCAATACGTTATGACCCTATGGCTTTCACAACGCGTTGCAAGCCTTCACAACGCGTTGCAAGCCTTCACAACGCGTTGCAAAACTTCACAACGCGTTGTGGAAGGCAATAAGGGTCATAACGTATTGCCGCAACGCGTTTGTGAAGGTTTGCAACGCGTTGTTAAGGTCGCAACGCGTTGTGAGATTTAATTTTTTGAAATACGTCACAGATATTCATGATTTTGATTGGCCGACACCGCAACGGTTGCTGAAATGTCGCAACGCGTTGCTGAAATGTCGCAACGCGTTGCCGAAATGGCGCAAACGTTGTGACTTTTCTCACAACGCGTTGCGGCGATACGTTATGTCCCCTTATGGCTTGTTAACCTTAGCAACGCGTTGCGAAGCTTGCCAAGCGCGTGGTGAAAGCTCGCAAGCGTTGTGAAGGTTGCAACGCGTTGCAAAGTATCTATCAACTCGTGTTGGTCTATTTGTTGAAATCTTCCCAATAAATTCATGATGTTGATTGGCCGACACCGCAACGGTTGCTGAAATGTCGCAACGCGTTGGCGAAATGGTCGCAACGCCGTGCTACTTTCTCAACGCTTTGCCGCAATACGTTATGCCTTATGGCTTGGCCATAGACGGTGACCCTTTAATCCCAAGGTGTAAGATTGGTGGTAGTTCAACCCAGTAGTAAAATTGCAACTCAGGTGGTCAGGAAACTCAGATTTATATCAAACTTCAAAACGCCAAAACGTCAAAACGGTGGAATTGGATCCAAAAGAAAATATGGACTTTTCACCGTATTAAAAAGTGCAACTCAGGTGGTCAGGAAACTCAGATTTATATCAAACTTCAAAACGCCAAAAGGAATCAAAACGGTGGATTGGATCCAAAAGAAATATGGACTGCGCACGGAGCTCCTCCCTTAACGGTAGACATTCCTGGTGCTGTCTCCCCAGGCACAAGTAGACCTCTACTTCCTGACTTCAAAGTACAGCCCGCATTGACACAGTAGTACTCACATTTAGGAAACATACCTCTATCGTCCCTACCTACAAGGTGACTTTAGTAAAACATTCCTAAAGATACTGGCCCTATTTAATACTTTTCTATGTCATGCATATTAAGACTACGTATTTGGGGACAACCCGTACGGTCCTGCTCCGCTAGATGTTAAGTTGCGAGTGACCAAACACTGTAGCGTGGTCAATTAACAAAGGGTCCGAAATTCTCGCGCTCTAACAGGTGACGAATGTCGGTTATACCCATTCCAGAAGTTGGTATGCGCTAGACTACTCGAGTTTCTATGACCGCAGCGACGTTTGCCGTGAATCGCACATTTTAAATTAAACAACTCTTTGGACCTCAATTAAGGTCAATATAAAAATTTTCTCTCACTGAAATATAAAATCCAATCTGACTATGACAAGCATAGAGCCAGGACAGATCCTTGTGTACTCCGTTCCTCAGAGGGCGCAGACGACTACTCTACCCATCATTGGTCTGAGAATAAGCACGGTTGCAAGCATGTCATATGAATGGAAACAAGGTGGACGATCCGGATGTCCTGGAAGCTGATTGTCAGCCGCTGGGTGCCACAACGGTGTCGTACGCTTCAGTTAAGGTCCACCAAGATGAATCCTGCCTTACGGCGCTATTCAAGCTTTCATCAATATCATGTGTGAGTTTTACGATCTGGTTGACATTTCGCCGGCCACGGGAAATCCCTGCTTGTTGTCTGCTTGGACATTCAACGGTTTAGACTATTTTTTACTAACAGACATCGTGGTGATAAATATAAGGAACCAGCATATCTCTCCTATCTACAAGTTTATAACAATTTCGTAGTTTTTTTGTGGTGGTTTGGTTTGTAATGGCGCTTTCAACTACTAAGGCTATTTGCGCCAAGAACTCAATTAGCTGATTTAAATTCCTCGCATACTTCATGTGGAACGCTTTACACTCAGGCGTTGGCAAAGAGGCAGTAAAGCAAATCTCATACATAGCTTTAACAGTCTTGGTCCAGTGCAACGGAGCAGAAGCAAATCTTCAACGTGTGTTTTTGTGGACGAAGCAAACAACTCCGCGTCATCGTCGTCGCCATCATCACTTGTGAAAGTAGGAGAAATTGTGGTTCCATCTGTGATCGGATACTTATCACAGGTATCACCCTGGACTGATGTGTTATCGGCCTCTTCAACAGTGGAGGAGTGGTCTTCTATCCACGTCCTTTTCAACCACCTCTGAGGATTTTGTATCAGCTGTTTAAGGCTATTAGTAGTTATGCCGGCTTTCTTCCGTGCCAACCAAGCCTTTCTTTTATCCCGTCTTTTTGTAGAAGCGAGTTCGGTCTACGTTGGTGTAAGATATTCATGAGTTGGACTAGAGCAAGACTCGTTTTACGGATAAAGCTGTACAATCCGTTGATCTCTTATAGCAGATTTAATGCTAGGCTAATTTCATGAGGTCTTACATAGAGGTGAACCGGGGTTTCCGCTTCCTTTCCGGTATCAAATGACTCTTTGCACAGTCCCGAAGCAACTGCAGTAGGTGGTTTTCCCCTCTGCATATGCACCGGTGATACTGGGTCATTTGTCTTCGCATGGGTTCTCCCCACAATATTCAGAAATACTGGTTTCCCTTGACTCTTTTTAAAGAAAGATAGGGCTCACTGGTGATATTAAGCTCTGTAGAACTTTAGATAGACGTGGTCCAAGAACAGGGAAAATTATTGGGGGGAGTATACATAATTTTTCGAGAGCGGTTACCAGCCAGTCAGGGATTTTTTTAGCGTTAGGGATTTGAAATGGCGCGGCAAATTGAATTTTGAAATGCATTTTCTCCAAAGTTCTTGGTACGAAACATAAAGCGGTTTTGGAGGATCAATCAGGCATATTAATGGATGTAGTGATTTTTGCCATAGAGTTCCCCAGGACCTTGGCGGCAAACTCTAAAAACCCCGTAAAAAAATGTATCGAGATGATGTGACATTTGTTTATGTTGTGGCGCCCCCTGTGGTGTAAGAGAGAAACTGGCAGCAGAAAGCCCATAAATTTGCACGGGAATTTCGTTTTCTGCTCTAACTTTGAGTTTCAAATTAATAATACCAACATTCATGATTAAGCATGCTGCTATTGCTACAACAGTTGCATATTGTAACCGATCTAGATCAAGAAAAGGTCTGCAAGTAAGTAATTATGACCCGATTTAGGTGGTTCTGTCATTGAACGACTGTAATATTTGCTGCCAGAGAAAGAAGAGGAAACACAACAGAGGGCGTCCTGAATGTCAATAGTGACATCATAGGTCACATTCATCTATAGATCTATGGAGTTACCGGTCATTTTTTCTGTAATAACTGTGTGAAAACGGTTTGCTGCAAACGTCACACCAATAAAACGAATCATATTATAATACGTTACAGTTAACGAAAACATGAGATCAGGTCTCGTGGAAAGGGAATTGAGCAAAATGTGGGCGATATGAGGCCAGATCCTGTCAATACGTTGGGTTCTACGTTGTGTGCATGAGCACAGTAATCTAGTGTACGTTTAACGATAGGGCGTGGTAGGACCCAAATATATGAGAATGAGATAAATTGAATTAAAGTGACAGGGGAGGAGATTTTTTGAGGATACAAATTTCTACTCAAATTGCACAGGATCGATTGCACCACCTACCAAGAACGTTAGAAGGTTGTGGGACAAACAAGTACAAAAACGAAAACAGCAAACCTTTGGTTTTCAACCTTGGAGCTGATATTATCGTAATTGTCCCCATAGAAAAGCATGATTTAATTTTAAAAAAAAAAAAAAAAAAAAAAAAAAACAACATATTATTACATAAAGACGGCGTACTCGGCTAAGTTCACTTCAGGTGGGATCAAATACCTTGAACGCATTCCAATATGCAAAAAAACCCGGGTTTCGAAAAAAAAAAAAATTGGGGGCGCTTCTTGTAAATCTCTCATGTCTCTTTAAATAAGTGCTAGCAGTCAAGGATTTTTGAATGGTGCGAACATTTGAATTTAAAAATTACTTTTTCCTCCAAAATTTCTTCTACAACTAAAAGATGCGAGACAAAAAAGTGCTTAAAGTGGCTTGTTCCGATTTGTGCGTATTGGTCTCTCTTGATTATGAGAGCTGGAACTTGAAATAAATCCCATCAAGTACCGTGGGAAACAATCTTGCGGTTTTATGGTAAACGCAATAATGCATGTTGCCAAAGCCCTATTCAATACGGTGGGTGCTGTAATAATATTGATGGTTAACCACTAAAACGGCGTTTTTTTGTTTATATCTTGGGAATGAAATGGATTGAGGATCAAATTTCAGGCGACCAATGAGAAAAATAAGGCCTCATCATACTTATAATTTGGCTAATGTTGTAGGTATGTGGGTATGTCGCAAAGGCTCGCCAGGTTCGATCCATATTGCGCCAAATTCACGTGAAAGGTGGAGCGTGAGGATACTGGACGGGTAAACCCCGATATTTGGGACGCGAAATCCGTTCAGAAATGGCTGAAAAAAACCGAAAATGTGCTCGGTTGCAATGGAAAATTACCAATTGTTTGTACGCGTTTACTAGCGACGCGTATGCGTGGTGCGTTGACGACGGGTGGTTACGCGTGGCAACGGCGATACGAGTAAAGGTCATACATAGTGTAATGGCCGCTTACCGCTTTTGCCGCTCCTGATGATGAAATTTACGTCATGACGCAGTGGCGTAACCGCGGGGGGGGCCAGGGGGGCGAGAGCCCCCAAAACAAAACCCGTGCCCCCCCTTCTCAGACCCCCCAAATGAACTGACCTTTTGCACAAGTGTATATGGAGAAGGACCAAAATTTGCCACCTCAAAAAAAAATCTTGCACCCCTTCAGCCCCCCATTGGTAAAGGTCTGGTTACGCCACTGTCACTACGCAATCATGTCAGAATCGCTAGCGGTTGCCCAAGCGGCAAAGCGTCAAGGCGATAAATCGATTCTCACTGCAGCTCGACTGCCGCTTTCCCAAAGCGGCAAATAGCATTGAGGATTAGAGTTCAACTTTAGAGCGGTGCGCTCGATGACGTACTTCAAGCGATAGCGCCGCTTGACTATCATAGTTCAAAACCTGCAAGCGGTGTACACAAGGGGTTGCCGCTGAGCGGCAAGACTGCATGACACTATGTTGTAATGACCTTAAGACGCTGCTATTATGCGGTAAGCAAAAAGCAGGCTCCTTATAGTGCACCCGGTGTGGGGAAAGAAAAGAAGGAAAGAAAGAAATGGCCCCAAGAACAGATCATGTTATTTCGCTTTTGATTGTCGTATGTCTGGATACCTCGGGTTACCCCACAGAGATTTGAGAAGAAAGAAAACAAAAATAAAACTCATGGAAAATTACGGGATGAAATATTGACGTTTTATATTAGCAAAAGGAACTTATAGGCCTAAGCCATATAAGATATGCTGCGAAACTACGAGGAAAGGAAATAAAAATAGAATACGGGATGTGTGGGGGGGGGTGGTGGGTGGGGGGTATGGATACTACGGGTTACCCCACGGAGTTTTGATGATAGAAACTTACGGAATATGCGGTTCAGTTTAATATTTAGAAAATAGGAACTACAAAAGGCCTAAGCTACAGGAACTGCTCGCAAACTACATCTACAGGACGGCGAGGAGGCGAGCGAGAACTTTATATGGGAGTTTGAAGAGTTATGAAGAAAATGTGTGGAAAATACGGATTACGGCTAACCACGGGGAGTATTTGGAGGGGAAAAAGTACACGGAAAACTTATACGGGATTAAAATATTAGGGAGTTTTATTATTTAAAAAAATAAAATATACGGAAAATTATACGGGATTAATATTAGTTTCATTTGACGATTCCTTAAAAATCGGTCTGTTACCTATATGGGCTAAGGATTATTGAGTTATTAAAAGTGTTTAAAATACAAAAATTTGCCACTCGGGGAGGTCCTTAATTTCAGGGTGACGGGGGTTTGGTTATCGGTGGGTCTTGCAATAGTGTTTCACTCCTTCAGTGATCGCTTCAGTTTCAGTGATCACTTCCCTTTCACTCAAAACTTAGCGGGAGCTCCGAGCGAAACGCGGGCTCCCGTAGTCTACTAATGTATAATTTGGACTAATGTGTGTGTAGTGGTATGTTGTCGCAAAAGGCTCCGCCAGTTTCGCTCCATATGCGCCAAATTCACAGAAAGGTGCATGAGGATAGGATTACCGGACGGGTTCTACGCTATATTTGGGACGAAATCGTTCAGAAAACGGCATGAAAAATCAGCTTAAAATATGCTCGGTTGCTACGGTATATTACCATTGTTTGTATGCGTTACTAAACGGCGCGTATGTGTGGTGCGTGAGTTGGGACGGGTGGTTACGCGTGGCTACGGACGATACGCGTAAGACGCTATATGCGGGTACGCAAAAACCGGCTCCTTATAGTGCAAACGGTGCTGTGGAAAAGAAAGAAATGGTAAAGAACACGTCCTGTTATTTCGCTCTGATTGTCGTAGGATAGGATACTACGGGTTACCCCATGGAGTTATGAGAGAAAAAAAATTGAGATACGGACAAATACGGGATGAAATCTTGACGTTTTAATATTTAGAAAAATAGGCACTATAACTTATAAGCCCGGGTTATAAGCCTAAGTACTGGAGGTGCTGCAAAATACGAGGAATAAAAAATGCGATACGGGATGTTGTGGGGGATGGCGAGAAATTATATGGATTGTTAAGGGAGGTATGAGAAAAAATAGGTGGAAAAAACGGGAACTACGGCTGACCCCCACGGGGAGACTTTTTGAGAAAAAATACACGGAAACTGATACGGGACTAAATAATGGAAGTGTTATATTTTAAAAAAAATCGAGAAAAAATACAAATATACGGAAAGATATATACGGGATTAATATTCAGTTACCGTTTCCTTAGAAAAATTTCCTTAGAAATCGGTTAACTACATGGGCTATAGTGGATATGATAAGTACGGGATTTTGAGGTATTAAAAGTGAAAAAATACATAATTTGCGACTCGGGGCTGAGTCCTAAAAGTTTCAGGGTTACGGTTTGGTTACGGGTTGGTTTGGGTGCGTGGTCTCGCCATATGTGATTTTTCAGTGATGCTTCAGTTTCAGTGATCGTTCAAGTTTATATCAAACTAGAGAGAGCCCGCGCGAAGCCGGGCCTCCGCTGTCTGATATAAAAATCGATAATACTCCGGGGGAGAAATTCAGGGGGGATTCCCAAATCGATCGGACAAACGCACCTTTAAAATGATGTATTCTTGCCCCCGGGGGGTGAAGGTCGGATTTATTTGGCATCCTCGGTTGGTTGGTTGGTGGTGATTAGATTGAAATGCGCTTTCAGAAACAAGGGTATGTGCGCCATGTAGATTACATACAGTACGTAATTCAAGATTCACATCAGTAGACAATGGTAGGACAGGTGTGATGTGTACTTGCATCTCAAACACAAAAAAAAACGGTATCATTTCGGAGCAAACCAGGCTGAGTCAAACGGCTGTGGTTAGATAGGCCGCGCACCACAACTATAACCGGTGTGTAGAAGTAAAGTAATTTTGTCCGTCGTACTTCATTTAATCCGGGAAAACAATGGTGAACCAATTGACCGGTTAACAGCAATGTTGTCAACAGGTTAGGGCCTGGTCTCTTGAAATAGGTCGGCCTGACTCAGGAGAATGTGTTACTTAATGGGCAATTGATCTGTTAGAGTTTAATACGATGGGCCATTAAAACGATTCACAGGAAATGGTTCGCAGGCAAACAAAAAGATAGCACAGAAGTGACGTCGGATGTTTTTGTTATGGTCTATAGGCAATTGTTCAGTTGAACTCTTCACGCAACATTAGTTCAACGCTGTTATTAGGTTATCATCTAATGGAGCCCCGGACTAATGGCTCCCGCCGGACTTATCTGCTTTCACACGCGTGTTTGTGTTGTGCAAAAAGATTAGTCCGGGGCCATAGACGATACGGAATATAACACGCGTGAAAATGATTTGCGTAGTAAAAATAGTCAAACTGAATCGATTGCTCTATTGGTCCCATTTTCCCGGACTATGAGTACGCCGGAAAATGGTTACTTCTACACCGGTACTAATCCTATGCTGAACACAGCCGTATCCAGCCTGGTACCCATATGTCTCCGTTAGCTCACACAGACTAGGTCCAGCGCTAATCCAAAGCTCGAGTCGCTAGGTACTGCTCAGTAGGCGATAAAGGCAAAAAAAAAAAAAATTAAAAGCATTATTAAACCGGCTGGAACAACACCAGGAAGCCTGCGCTATCCGTCAGTTACATGGAGGGTGGGATTGGGCTGCCTACGTACACTAACCTATCCCGGCACGTTCGACACCTACCCGCACTTGGCATCCCTCGGAAATTTAGCAATCATTAAAAAAAAAGCCCCTCCCCCCCCCCCCCCCCCCCAATGTACATTATATAGATTCTATGGTGTTAAATGCTTATAATGCGGTCTCATTTTTTGCCCCCCCACCCCTTGGATTTAGGGATTTTTTCAATAGAGTTCCACAGGAAATATACGGGATGAATTACTTATCTGCCAACTTAAAATCGGCACCTTAACATGCGTTGTTTCATTTTTTTTTTTTTTTTGCCCGTTTAACGTTGCGAATTAGTCAGCCGTGGCCGCATTACAAATTCTTCGACAATCCCAACTCTAAAGTATCGAAAACTCGGGCGTCCTCCCCCTGCTGAAACACTTAGAGAAGGTATTGCTTGTCTTTTAACACCATAGACTTTATTGGATAACACTTTCAAAACAGCCGGCACTCACCTAACTGGTGGTGCAGAACATGACAATAAAATTGTTACATTTAAGAAAATTTATACACAAAATATATACAGAAGGAGTACACTGGCCTGTGCGTTCAAGAAAATTCACACCCATGGATGAGCAATACAACGCCTCAGGCGTCAATCTACCTGACTAGAAAGGTAAGGGTAACCAAGCTAGGGAGTGCAAAACTCATGATTTTGAACTCAAACATCTCGGTGGGATTGGCGCTGAGCGGACGAAAGCAAATCGCAATTTGGCATTTGATTAAATGAACTTGGCTATATTGTAGTAAAATGCAGTGCAGGGATACATAACGTTACCTGATTACATCATGATACGATGATCTAGTTGACCAGGGCGAGTTTCCACATACGACTTACAAAATTGATCAAATTCTCATCAAAGGAGGATAAGGTGATCCCTAGGAAATAAAGGGCATAAAATCCGACACATTACTACCCAATGTAATCTTGAGTTTGTGAGTGAGTTGCTGTAGGGATCACAAGAGTTGAAAAAGTCCCAAACGAAGGGCAAATGGGCATCAGGAACAGGTTTTGCTTAAGGATGCCAAGATTGTAATCCGATCATCCTTCGAGGCTTTTGCACTTAAACATAAATGAAGCATAGCCTCACACATCGTTACAAAGTGGGCAGCTACCTGATAGATTAGGGTCCCCAAGAACTTAATTTTCTATGAAGAGGAAGAGACATTGGAGCGAGCCTTAAATTTTCACAGATGCGGCCAAGGAATGCATTAGTTTAACCTATGCATACAAACGTAGTACTGGTGTCTTTGGAGGGATTCCTTCACTGGTTTGATTGAGTGAGGAGCGTGGATGGTACCGGTCTACGGCCAAACTTTGGTATGCTCCATAATTTTCCCTGTACTTGGACCACGTCGGTCTACAGTTTACAGAGCTGAGTGCACCAGTGAACCAACAGTTACTTTGAAATGTCAATGGTGGTTAGCGCAGTTTTCTGAAATATTGTAGGAAAACTAAGAGAAGTGATCCAGTTTCGCAGACGCAGTCGGAAAACACCACTGCAGTTGTACGGAACTGTGACAACATCACTTCGCACCGTGAAGGGATGAGAGAAGAAAAAGAGCGGAACGTCCCCTTCTACCAAGAGACGAGACAAAAAGCGGCTTGCCGCATGGTTGGCCCGGAAGAAGCCGGCGCAACTCCCAAGCCAAATCCAGCTGTTGACACAAAACCTTGGAGTGACCAGGACAATGGTGCCAGCTCAGGCGTATGATGCTGGACGCGTTACCAGAGGTGGGGCTGGAAAAGGATATGGATAGAGACCAATCCTCGCCGTAGAAGAGGACCGTTAGTACTTGTGATACGGAATCCGATCACAGTAAGTCATCCGATAGGGTTAGTGTAGTGATGATGATGACGCAGATTAGTACACCCGTACTGAAGACGCCACCAAAGATTCTGCTTTGCTCCAAGTAGGCCGATCCAGACTATCAAAGCTGTGCAGCGGGTGTTTCTCAACTGCCTTTGCGAACGTACACAATGTAAAGAGTACCACAGAAAGTCTGTGAAGCTTCAAAATGGGTCACGAAATGCAACGTAGATTTAAGTTGTCCTCCCGTATTGACACAATTATTTTAACGTATTTTACTTTTGGCGCAAATAACCTAATAAGCTGAAGGCGCATCAAATAACCAACAACCAACCAAAACTTGTGTATTTTACCCTTTAATTCTTCGAAGTGCTTTAAAAATCTTTTGAAGTCGGTCTTGACCTTGAGTTGTAGACCGAGAATATTTTATCAATAGTACGTGGTGCCTGCAAGATAAGTCGAAATAGGTGGCATGAGTTAAGGAATTGCAGAGTTTTTCAAAATAAATGCAAAAAAAAAAGTTTTGAATTTGTGAAGATTGTTATTGGTTACCCCAAAGTCGTTCTTTTGTTCGTAATACGTATATTAGTGAACAAAAACATGATTGGCGACCATGTACAAAACAGTTAAAAACATAAGACTTTGTCGGAAAGAAGCACCTAATTTTTGTTTGAGTTGAACCTTGTGATGTTTGCATATTTGGAATGCTTACCAGCTGTATTAGATCACACTGAAGTGACTAAGCCGAATATGCAGTGTTTATGGATAAATAAGGTGATGATTCAGTATGTGATGTCGTGTACCAAACAGAAAGTCAAGCCATGGTTTTCTATGGGAGGCGGGCACTGTTCAAAACAATGTTTTCGGGTTTCGTTTGTATGTTGTCCGAGAACTTTGTAACGTTATTGGTTAGTTGGTTACAATTGATCCACAGCTTGCGTTATCCAACGAATACCAGCAAAGGAGTTGCTCTTGTTTCCAAGAGACCTTTGAACACCGGATTTAAAACCAAAATTTTGGGCCACAGGTGCAACATGCCATCCCCGATTTGTTGATAAAGTCAAAGGTCACATGCCAGGTTCAAGGTGGTGAGGTCAATTGTACAATAGGACTGAAAATGTAAAATTGACGTCATTTGAAAAAGTTGGAAGTTCAATTGGAACCCAAACTGGTTTATGCGTTAACATGCAAACCCTCATTGGTTTATGACTTCCCAAAGTCACTTATTCAAGATCAAAGGTCGTGTAGGCCTATCTTCACTAACCGCGATGCAGGCGACACAAGCGGTCCGAGGACCGATGTTTTTTTTTAAAATTTCCCCAAAAACCAAAAATATATGGAATTCTCTGGCTGTCATTCACGATTACCTGGAATCAGACCACTACCTTGGTAATTTACCAGGAATTCCAGATACTACCTTCTGGAATTCCTAGAGGATTCTGGTTAGGGTATAGAGGGTGATTGTCAAATCTTAAAGGGGGGTGGCCGATTTAAGGGATATGAATTTTCATCTTGATTAGATTGGCCTCATTACAAAACCCCATCTATCTGTAAAGTTTCGCGCCCGATATTTCAATCCGTTTTGATGCGAGAGCCTAAAACGTGATTTGGTAAGCTCCCCGACCAAAATGGGCCACATCTTCGCTAAAACTGCCAAACCCAAACTGATGTGGCTCTATAAGTCTAGGCGCCATCATCCGTATCTCGCTAAAAGGTTGACCGACAGCCTCTGCTCTAAAATTTTGGACCCCATACATGCATAGTGTCTATTTGGGGGGGGGTGGGGGGGGGTATGGAAGTGATGTTGGATTAGATAAGCCTCTTGCGTAAAAAAATACAAAAATCCAAGATGGCGTCCCAAAATGGCCGCTTTTTACTAAAGCATTTTTTTGATGTACTTAGTCTGGATACTTAAGGTACCCCAAGAGATTTGAGAATGAAAAGAAACACAAATAAAACTCATGGAAAATTACGGGATGTAATATTGACGCTTTAATATTTAGAAAAAAGGAACTATATAGGCATAAGCCATAAGATATGCTGCAAAGTACGAGGAATAAAAATACGATACGGGGATGGTGTGGGGGGGTGGTGGGGGGGGGGTAAGGATACTACGGGTGGTTACCCCACGGAGTTTTGAGATAAGGAAACTTACGGAAATATTGCGTTCAGTCTAATATTAGAATAGGAATACAAAGGCCTAGGCTCAGGAATGACTGCAACTACATCACAGGATGGCGAGACGTATATGGGAGTTGAAAGAGTTCTGAAGAAAATGTGTGGAAGGGAAAATAGGATTTACGGCTTACCCACGGGGAGTACTTTGAGGGAAAAAAAGTACAGGAAAAATTATACGGGATTAATAATGGCATTTATATGTAAAAAATGAAATATAGGGATTATACGGGATTAAATATTCGTCATTTGACGTGTCCTTAGAAATCGGTAACTATTTATGAGCTATAGGATTTGAGTGAGTATAAAAGTGTTTAAAAAGTTACAAAATTGCCACCGGGAGTCCTAAAGTCACGGTGACGGGTTTGGTTATCGGTGTGGTCTTGCAATAGGGTTTCACTTCTCAGTGATCGCTACATTTCCGTGATCACCTCCCGTCACTCAATAGCGGGAGCACGAGCGAAAACGCGGGCCTACGCTTAGTCATACTACATGATATTTGGCCTAAGTGTGTGTATGTGTATGTTTGTTCGCAAAAGGTTCCGTTAGTTTCGATCCATATTGCGCCCAATTCAATGAACGGTGCATGAGGATAAACCGTACGTTTCTACGCTATATTTGGAAAGAAATTGTTCAGAAAAGGCTGAAAATCCGCTAAAATATGTCGGTTTGCTACTTTTTTTTGGGTAAAATTACCATTTGTGTACGCGTTATAACGGCGCGTCGGTGTGGGGCGTTGAGTTGTGACGGGTGGTTAGAGGGCTACGGACGATACGCGTAAGACGCATATGCGGTAAGCAAGCAACAGGCTCTTATAGTGCAAACGGTGTGTAGGAATGGACACGAAAGAAATGTAAAGAACACGTCCTGTTATTTCGCTTGTTGTCGCTATGTATGGTCCTACGGGTTATCCTGGAGTTATGAGAGGAAAAAAAATTGATATACGAAAAGTAGGGAGACATATACTTTTTAATATTAGAAAAATAGGAACTATAACTTATAAGCCCGCGGTTATAAGCTTAAGCTTACTGGTGTGTTGCAAACACGAGGAATAAAAAAATGCGATTTACGGGATGTTGTGCGGGATGGCGAGAAAAATTTATACGGGTGTTTAAGGAGTTATGAGAAAAATAGTGGGAAAAATACCGGGGAAATACGGCTTACCCCACGGGGAGTACTTTGAGAAAAAGTACACGGAAAATTATAAGGGACTAAATACGAAGTGTATATTTTAAAAACGAGAAAAAAATAAAATATAAGGAAAAGATATACGGGATCAATATAAGTAAGTTCCTTAGGAAAAACTTTCCTTAGAAATCGGTAACCACATTGAGGTTATATAGGATATGGATAGTACGGGATTTGAGGTATTAACTGTAAAAATACAAAATTGGCGACTCGGGGAGTCCTAAAGTTCAGGGGTCGGGTTGGTTACGGGGGGTTTGGTTGAGGTGGTCCTCGGGTCCCCATGGTTTGTAGATGTGCATTGCTTCAGTGAGCGCTTCCATTTCAGTGATTGTTCCCGTTTACTCAACGACGAGAGACGCGCGATAGCGCGGCCTCCCGCTAGTATGATACAACAATCGACTATACTTCGGGGAATCGGGGGCGGGTCCCCAATACGATCGGAACACCGCCACCCTTTAAAATTATGTATTCTTGCCCCCGGGGGGTGAAGGTCGGATTTATTGTGCTCCCTCGGTTGGTTGGTTTGGGTTGGTGAGTGATGGAATGGCGCGTTCACACGCAACAATGGCTAGTGCGCCATGTAGCTACAATACAGTACGATTCAATTCACACCAGTAGACAATGGTAGACGGGTGTTACGTTGTACTTGAATCTCAAACACAAAAACGGTATCACGTTCGGAGCCACACCAGGCTGAGTCAACCGGCTTGTGGTAGACCGGCCGCGCACCACAACTATCCGGTTGTAGAAGTAATTATTGTCCGTTTCGTACTCATAATCCGGGGACAATGTGTGAACAATAGACCGGTTAACAGCAATGTTTGTAACAGCTTAGGGCCGTGGATCTGAAATAGGTCGGCCTGACTCAGGCTGACTGTTGTTCATAATGGGCAATGTATCTGTTAGAGTTTAATAATATGGGCCTAACCGAGACGGAAGTGTTCGCAGGCAACAAAAGAAGTGACGTAGGATGTTAAAATGGTCTTATAGGGCAATTGATCAGTGACTCTTCACGCACATAGTTCAACGCTTTATTCGTTATCATTAGAGCCCCGGACTTGGCTCCGCCGACGATATCTGCTTCACACCGGTGTGAAAGCAGATCAGCCGGGACTCATAGACGATAAAGAAATAAAGCGTGAAACTAATTGTGCGTAAAGAGTCACTGAATCGATGCTCTATTTCACCATTTTTCCCGGACTATGGGTACGGGACAATGGTTCACTTTCAACGTACTAGACTATGCGAACACAGCCGTATCAAGCTGGTACCCATATGCTCTCCGTTAGCTCACACCGAATAGTCCAGCGCTATTCAAAGCTCGAGTCGCTAGTAACTGCTCCAGTAGGGATAAGCAATAAGTAAAGCCATTAAACCGGGCTGGAACCAACACCAGTAAGCCTGCGCTATCCGTCAGGTACATGATGGTCGGGGATTGGGATGGGCTGCTACGTACATAATATACGGACGTTCGCACTACCGACTTGCATCCTCGGACAATTAGCCCTCCTTAAAAAAAAGCCCAATGTACATACATATAGATTCTATTGAGGTTAAAGCTATAGATGCTGTCATTTTTTGACCACCCCCCCCTGGATTAGGGATTTTTCCATAGAGTTCACAGGAAAATACGGGAGGAATTTGTATCGGCCACACTTAAAATTTGTCACCCTTAACATGCGGTTAATTCGTAACGTGCCGAATCGTAGCTTAGCCTGTGCAGGATACACATCTTCCGGAAAATCCCAACTTAGTATCGAACATCGGGGTCCTCCCGCTCTGAAACACTTATAGAAGGTATTGCTAGTCTTTACCACCATAGAATTTATGGATAACACTTCAACACGCCGCACTCACCTAAAATGGTGTGCATCCAAATATACAATAGAACTTGACATACAAGAATTTATACAAAATATATACGAAGGAGTACAATTGCCTGTGCGTCAAGAAAATCACCACCCTATGATGAGCAATTACAACGAGAGGCGGCAATCTACCTATAGAAAGGTTAAGGTAAACCAAGCTATGAGTGCAAACTAATGATTTGCACTCAAAGTCTCGGTGGGATGGCGTCTGAGCGGACGAAAAGCAAATCGCAATTTGGCATGATTAAAATGATCTCTGGTATATTTGTAGTAAAATGAGTGCAGAGACTACAACAGTTACATGAGTTACATCATGATACGGGATCTAGTTGACCATCGCGAGTTTTCAAATCGACTTACAAAAATTTATAAATATATCATCAAGGGGATAAGGTGATCCTAGGCATCGGGCTAAAAGTCTGACAGTTACTACCAAGGTAATCTTGGTTGATGTAGGGATACAAGAGTTGAAACAAGTTCCCAAAGCGAAGGGCAAATGGGCATCAACACAGGTTTTGCTTAAGGAGCCAGATTGTACTTCCGATCACCTTCGAGGCTTTTGCACGTAAACATAAAATGAGCAGATCATACACACCATCATTACAAAGTGTGCAGATACCTGATAAACTAGTGTCCCAAGAACTTAATTTTCTATTGAAGAGGAAGTAATGGATGGCGCCTTAAATTTAAAGCTGCGCCAGGAAGCATAGTTTTAACCCTTTAGCATACAAACGTCGTATTGTGTAGGTTGATGGATTTCCTTCATTGGTTTTGATTGAGTGAGGACGTGGATTGGTACCCGGTCTCGGAAATATGGATGCCCTCATAATTTTTTTTTTCCCCCCTGACTTGGACCACGTCTGTTTACCAGTTATACAGAGTGAGCGTTCACCAGTGAACCAATATTTACTTTTAAATGTCAAGGTAGCGCAGTTTTTTGAATATGTATGGAAACTAAGAGAGAGTGATCCAGTTCGCAGACCGCAGTCGGAAACCACTGCGTTGATACGGAACTGCGAATACTTCACTTCGCACCGTGAAGGATGAGAAGAAGAAAAAAGGAAGGCGGAGGAGACCCTTATACAAGAGACGGGACAAAAGCGGCTTGCGCCTGGTGGCCCGGACGAAGCCGGCGCAAACTCCCAAGCCAAATCCATGTTTGACACAAACCTTGGAGTGACCAGGGCAATGTGCAGCTCCGGAGTAGGCTTTTTTCTGACGCGTTACCAGAGGTGGAAAAGGATAGGAATAGACCCATCCTCGCTTCGAGAAGAGACCGTGTAGTACTTTTGATACCGGAAGCCGATCAAGGGAGTATCGCATATGGTCGTGGTAGTGATGATGATGACGCAGATTATATGTACACCGGACTTGAAGACGCCACAAAGTTGATTTTGCTCCCAAGTAGACGATCCCGACTTACTCAAGCTGTGCAGCGGTGTTCTAATGCCCTTTGCGAACGTCCACCAATGTAAAGAGTACCACTGAGATATGTGAAAGCTTCAAATTGTAAAATGCACAACGTCGACTTTAAGTGGTCTTTCCCGTATTGAACCATTATTTTAACGAATTTACTTTGGGCCGTCAAATAACCTAATAAGTTGAAGGCTCCGCCACTCAACCAACCAACCATACCAACCAACTTGTGTCTTACCTTATTTTCGAATTTCTTTTAAAAAGCTTTGAAGTAGGTCTTGCTGAGTTAGTTGGAGACCGAGACATTTTATCAATATGTAGTGGTGCAAGATAAGTCGAAAATAGGTGGGGCGAAGTAATATTAGTTTTCAAAATAAATGCAAAAAAAAAAAGTTTTGCTTGTGAGATGTATTAGGTTACCCCAAAGTGTTCTTTTGTTCTTAATACGTATATATTAGTGATACAAAACATGATTGCGACCAGTACAAACAGTGAAACAAGAATGAAGACGTTTCGGACAGATTGCACCTCATTTTTGTTGTTGACCTGTGATTTTTTGCATATCTTGGAATGTTACCAGTGTATTAGATACACCTGAAGTTGAATAAGCCGCAATATGACGTGTTTAGTGTAATAAGGTGATGATTCAGTATTTTCTGATAGGTACAACAGAAATTCAAGCATGGTTTCTATTGGGATGCGGGGCACTGTCCAAAACATGTTTTCCCGGTTTCTGTTGTATGTGTGTCCGATAAACCTTTGTAACGTTCTTGGTAGTTGGTGTACAATCGATCCACAGCAATGCGTTATCAACGAATAACCAGCCCTAAAGGGAGTGCTCATGTTTCCAAGAGACCTTGAACTAATGGATTTAAACCAAATTTGGACGTCCCACAGGTGCAACATGGCATCCCCGATTTGTTGATAAAGTCAAAGGTCACATGCCAAGGTCCAAGATCATGTGAGGTAAGTTGTAAAATAGGCTGAAATGTAAAATTGACTTCATTGAAAGTTGAAGTTCAAGTTGAACCAAAATTGGTTGTATGAGTTAAACATGCAAAAACCGCATGTTATGAATCCAAGTCACTAATCAAGATCAAAGGTGTGTTAGGCCTACATTTCACGAACCACGCTGGCAGGGCCGACACAAGCGGTCCGAGGACCGATGGGTATTTTTTGGTTCACAAAATATTATGGAATTCATGGCTGTCATGCCGAATTACCGGGAATTCCAGCACTACCTTCTGTAATTACCAGGAATTCCGATTACTACTTCTGGAATCATGAGGATTATGGTTCGGGTATAGAGGGTGATTGTTCAAATCCTTGAAAGGGGGGTGGCCAGCCGATTTAAGGCATGAAATTTTCATCTGATAGATTGGCCTCCATTACAAATACCCCATCTATTGTAAAGTTTCGTCAGCGATATTTCAATCGTTGTTGATGCGAGAAGCTTAATTAAATACGGTGTGGTAATGTCCCCCGACCAAAATGGGCACATCTTCGTAGAACTTCCAAACCAAAAGCTGGGCTCGATAGTCTAGGCGCCCTCAGTCCTCTATATCTCGCTTAAAAAAGGGTGACGACAGCCTTGCTCTAAAATGGACCCCATACAGGCACGTGGATATGGGGGAGGGGGGTTAGGGCGGGGGGGGCGGGGTATGGAAAGTGATGTTGGATGATAGCCTCTGCGAGAAATAAAATCCAAGATTGGCGTCAAAATTGGCGCTTTTTTACTAAAAGCATTTTTCTATGTATAATTTGATTACAACTCCAGAAATAGTGACGGTTACGTATGTAAAGCCAAGTAAAAATTTCTCCCCAGTTGATGATACCAATTAGGTCAGTTAAGGATGAAGGGAGAAAATTAGGTTAAAAAGGCGGTTTTTTTTTAGATTTTTTTTTAAAAAAGGGACTTTTTATATTTACATTTTCTTCCCCATGGTTAAAACCAGTGTACTAAGAACGCGATATTCCACAATTGACCTTGAGATCTACGCAGATGGCCAAAACATATCGGAGGCATCGCAGGGCCGTGAGCCAGGGGGGGTGGGGGGGGTGGGTGGGGGGTGCGACGCAGCCCCCCCCCCCCCAAAATGCCAAGGGTCCCGCTTTATGATGTTGAAGTCCGCCTTGCATGTTAAAGGTCCGTGTCAATTGAAAGTTGTTTTAAGGTTGTGGTGCATGGATATGAAGACTAAGCAGGAGGCTGTTAACCATAGCCTACGATTGTCGTTGTTACTATACCTGTTGTTCTCAACGCTGCGATATTTTTTTTAACCCCCCCCCCCCCGCTCTTCAGGAATTTGGTGACGACGTGTTGTGAAAAATTTAAAATTTTTTGTGGTACGCAAAAGGTCCGATTCTGGCAACATCCGCACCCCCAGCATAAATTCCTGGCTACGGGCGCTGAGAAGTCGATATACAAAAAAAAAGTTATTACGTAACAAACGTTGCATCACAAAAGCAGTATTTGAGATTTAAGCTGTGGAAGTATTATAAAAACCTATTCCAGAGGAAGCCCTTGAACAAAGCTAGAGATTTGAAAAAGATATTACATGACATTGGCAGAGGTGAATGAATGATCAGTCAATCATCGAGCCATCAATCAATCAACAATCAATGAAACAATGACTAATCGGATACTTGCTTTTGTGATTCATAATATTTTTTTCTTTAGTCCGGCCTTCTGCACCACCCATAAAAAAATCCTCAAAAATACATAAGGACATATAAAACTGAATCCCAAGATGTGTTTAGGTCTAGGTTAAAATTTGTAGCAATAATTTGTGGAGGAAATTTTGAAATGAAGTCGTTAATTGTGAGTCATGGCGGATCTACAGGGTCAGGGTAAGTAAAACGGAGTAGTTTGGGAGAGTGGCGGTAATGTCAAGAAACTTGTTTTTAGCAATTATTGGATTCTTATCCACCCATAAGAAACAATGGTCGCCCAGGAATCAATCCACGGGTCAGCATGAACAGTACTCTAATGCATATCTTCCATCGGGAATGCAGATATTGAGGTGAAACCAGTTTATATTGCTAGAGAATATCTTCTGCAGCTTCAAAAATTCTCGACATGATGTCTTTTATCATACACAATACCAGATCATCCAGTGGTTCCAGACGGAGCCGTATGACAATTTTAATAAAAGCTACATCCAAACCATATCAATTGAGAATACTGTCTCCATATCCGGTTCTTGAAACGAATGGTAAGCCAGCATTTCACAATACTCTTTACAAAAGGGTTCTTAATATGTTGTATAAAGAAACTCAGTTTCTGAAAATTAATTAAATGGCAGATCATAGCCCAAAAGCCTGAATGAATTATGACAGCCAATTCCAAATCAGCATCGGTGGATTTATCATTAATCACAGGTTGATCCAGGCAATTTAAGAACCTAAAAAGTGATCTGCAATCCGGCATACTAAAACCTCCCTTTGAAACAATGGGTATTTTTTTGAGAACAGTCATTTCTTAAAGGTTCATGGCCCCGATCCGCTAATAGCCGTCGTCCCCATGAAGCCCAGAATACCGGAAGTGTCAAACTTTGTATCAGAAGGAAAGTACTATTTTTCATCTACCCTGTGAAATTTAGGGCTAAAGAAGGTTTGGTTTTGAAGTTATGAGCGAAATGTACTCCTTTGGTAGAACAGATAATTCTACAGTTTATTCTATGGGGCTTACAACATAACGTTTTTAGCTCTCAACCATCAAAACGGATTGAAATGGCGAGAAACGGTTTACGATGTGGTTGTTTTGGGGGTTGGTGAAGGGGACATTCTATCAAGATGAAAACTTTATAATTAAATCGGACCATCCCCCTTATCTATCTGAAAACATCCACAAAAAATATACAAATACTTCAAGCTCATTAAATTGCTCTGGAGGGTTTTAGAAATATGGCGTATTAGACTTATTCACTTCAGGTGTGATCTAATACATGGTAAGCATTCCAAGATATGTAAAAACGGGGTTCGAGAAAAAATTTGGGAGCGTGACTAGGCCGAGCCTAAGTCGCCTGTGGTGTGACCGTTTCGATATGTGCGTAGAGACCCTCTACTGTTAAGTCTTAATAGACTAGCACTCGGGTTACGTCGGACGTTGATGCTGTTCTGTTGCTGTTAGGTTGTCATGTTCTACCCACACCTGCAACGTATACAACACAACGTATACCCGACGGATTGACAGGATCTGACCTCATATCGCACCAAATTTTCGCTCAAAGTCCTTCAAGGCTGATTACATAGTTGATTGCCTGATTTTGTTGAAATTAACGTATAGAATTCGTTTTAGGGTGTGACTTTTGCAGCAAACCGTTTTGGCACAGTTATGACAGAAAACTGAACGTTTTATCCTGAGCCTTTAACCCCAAGAATTTTTACATTTATGGTGTTAATAGCCTCCGTTTTTTCTATTGTTGGAGATGCAAGTTACAATATCCAACTTTATCAAGAGGAAGAGGATAGGCCCAATTGTTGAGGTTATGGACAATTTGAACTCGGTCATTTTTGCCAAATTACCTGAATTTCCGGTCTTCGGATTTGGAAAATTGGAAGGAAAATATGAAAATTGGTACAATAGGCTAAGGGCATCCGGGGTGGGTCGCGAACAAAAAAAACAAAAAAAAATACAGTACCGCTTGGCCATACGAATAGATCATATCGAATTGTACACCGCATTGTGTCTGGCGCAAATAGCCTGAGCAGCTGAAAGCGCATTCAACACAACAACCAACAACCAACTTTGAATAATATTAAGCTATTAACACTTAAGTGACTAAAAGGGGGGGGGTCCCACTATACCCCAGATGTGTGTTTCGGTGATTTATCACTCGTGAAAAATATTTCGAACTCTAAGTTTGTGTAATTGTGCAAACTTATCGATGCGCTCTGTATAAAAAACTTACTAAAATCTCTCACCAGTTAATGAGATAATAGGCTTGGGTTGCCTAGGACCCCCACTTAGGCACCCAACGGGAGTGTGATTTTTAAAAATAAAAATAGCAAACCCTTGTTGCAAGAAATTTTTATGCTTAGGTAGTTCATATGCATGAAACAAAATTCATCAACACAATACATAGCAGAAAATAATAACCCTTTATGTGTTGAAAAGATAGCGATTCCATCATTCGAGCGACTGCGAGCCATTGCTATACAAACCTATGGCAAAATACGACTGCCCCACAACCAACAAGATGTACAAAATGGTAATGTTTGTGGTAAATATATGGACATGTCTTCTAGAACCAGAATAAACATCAAATGATTCACTGGTATGGCTGTGGAAAGCAGGGCCGGGAAACATGTTACTTTTGAGCGATTTTTGGCGCATTCGAAAACAATGATTGCCCATAATTTCCAGACGATAAACGGAACTCATTGATATTGACACCTTTGCCTAGTCTTATGCACCTCAAGTGCGTATAGTTACCTTTGAAAATTCCATCGGGGAATTTGGGTTCCTTGGGGGGGGGGGGGGAACAGGGCACCAAGTGATGTGAAAACCAGAGGCACTTTAAGTGGGTAATTGTCCCAGCCGAACGAGTTCGGAACGGGGAATATGAAATGAGCAGCGTAGCTTAGTCGTTTGTGCCTTCGTCCGTCTGTGACAAAAACGTAAACCATGTTGTTATACCATTTATTAGGATCGTAAGTGGGACATGATGGGGTTGAACTTGGTGGAAAGAAGCGGGGGGTGAGTTCTCGACCTTAATTAGATTGTGGCCGGGAATTGAAATATGCAATTAAGACCATTTGCATAATTTATGCGGATTCTTCCTGCACCGGCCTGTTTCCCAAGTTTTTGGAGTCTGTCGCTGCGTATAATATTGTAAATTGGTGGAAGGAAGCAGAAGAAGAGTTCTGACCTGCAGATTTTGGGCGTATTTCGGGCAAATTGAGTAGCAAAGATGTAAATTAAATGCAAAATAGCGTATATATATTTTTGAAAACGGAAATTGTGATACCAAAATTTCCGCGCTGCTGCATAGAGCCTTCATGGGGCACATATTTTTGCATGTTGAAGATGTGATCTTATATGCGGCTTAGGTATGCAAAGAGCTAATTAAATATGGTAATTGCTTGCTAGCTCTGAAACTGAGTACATCGGATAGGCAAAAATTCACTCGATAAATGGAATATATGCTATGGGGAGGGTGTGGTGAGGTGTTGGGGAGGATGGTGTGAGTGTGATGGGGAGGGGATGTGTGGGATGGAGGGGGTTGGGTTGTTGGGGAGGGGGTTGGGTGTTGGGGGAGAGGGCGGTTGTCGTGTTGGGAGAGGGTGTGGTTGTTTTGGGAGAGGAAGTGGAGTTTTGGGGAGGGGGCGGTGGGTGGTTGTTTGCGGGTTGGTTTGGGAGGGTGTGTCTGCAGGGTTGTTGGGGCGGGGGTTGGGATTGCGGGGTGTGGTGAGGGGTGGTGGGGTGTGGCATGCATGTGTTGGAGGGGTGGAGTGTGCGGGGGTGGGGCGGGGGATGGGAGTGTTGCGGAAGGGATGAGGTGTTGGGTGAGGGATGGTGGGTTAGAGATGTTGGGGAAAGGGTAGGCGTTTCTGGGTATTGGGGTGGGGGTTGTTGCAGGGGGTGTTGGGCTGAGAGTTGGGTGTTGTGAGTGTGGGGTGTGGGTGAGGGGTGGGGGTTTTTTTGGGGTGGGGGTTGTGAAGGGGAGGGGTGGAGGTTGCGCGGGATGGGGAGGGGGTAGGGTGTTGAAGTTGCCATTTATCAATGTCTAGGATCGCAACATAGGCGGGGGACATATTTTTACGCATAGCGTAAATACGAGTTCGCCTTGTTTGATTTGATTTATTGAGACGATCCCCCAGGAAAGTACTTGTTTATGATTATTAAAAAAAGAGAGCAGGGGATCCCCAGTGTTGTTTGTTGTGGCAAGTTTGCACCTGTAGATAGATTGCACAATAGAGGTGAATGGGGATTCCCAAAGATGTAAACTAAGTAAACAAACTGAGTCAACTGTTTTTTGCTTTTCAGATCAAAAACATTACATGATCTGGGGGTTCCCCATGAGTTATGAAATGTGAAATGATGCAATTAAGGTGATGTAATTTTTTTTTGTTGAAATCTGATTGACAGTGCTGGTGTATGGTTATGCATGATTGCTGTGGTAATATCTATTTTACGACTTGGGACCTTTGTGAAATGATGGTATTAAAGTCAGAGTTGACAAAAGTTTGATTCGCCAGCCAGCCATTGTAACCGTAGCTATACAGTATAGTTACAAGCTAGTTTTAATCTACATTAATGGTAGATTTATGCCTTTACACTAGTGCCAGGATTTCAGGATTTTAATATTTTGGAGCTCGCCGAGCTTGAAAGCTATATAAAAACTGTTTGCTGTCTCTTTTCAGCCAGAAAGAGTTCAGTTTTGGAATCAAAAAGGGATCCCGTTTTTGTGGTCCTATTATGAGGAAAAAAAAAAAAACCATTCGCGACAGACTGATGGTGGTAGATACCTGAGCTTGTATTGCAAAATTGTGTCATGGCGGGAAAAACTCCGTCGTCTTGAATCTTGGATCAAAATTTACCTTCAAGACTCAGAAGATTGCTGGATATACCACGGCTGTTTATGTGAACTTATGCCCGGTCATGGTGGAGGCTTACGCTTGTTAGGAATAATTATCCTCGGTGGACTGCCCAACCGCTCAACAAGGGACAATAGTTAACTCCAGGGCTCGCGCTAAGGATTTATATTTGTTTAGCATTTTGCAACAGCTCTTGCTTTGATCATGTTGATAGAGCAAACGTACACAAATGTATAGGGAAATTGCTACACAATCTTAAAATTGCCCATAGCAAATGGCAGAAAATGTGTAGCAAAAATGCTGTTGTGTAATTTATGTAATTTTGTTTGTGGGGAACATACCAAAATCTTGAACCAAACCAATTAAAAAATCATTAAATCTGTTTATTATATAAAATGCAGATCACTTGTGCATAAAGCTCATTGTAGTTTCGTTGAAGGTATTCTGACCTCCCTTTGAGCCTACGAGACGTCAACTGGGGTGGTATTGATATAGTGTGCTAATTTCCGAGGGATGCCAATAAATCCGACCCCACCGCCGCAATCAGGCATATAATGTCGATTTAGGGATTTTTTTCCATAGAGCTATTTTCCGAGGACGATACAAATCAATCAACGTTCCCCCATGCGACACAGACATTTTCGAGCCTCACAGTCACAGGTTGTTTACTAATCAGTTACCAATGCAAGTTATGCAACAGTTGTTGTACATATCAACAACAACAAATTGAAAATTGCGGGAGCAGCATAAAAGGTCGGATTTAGATAGGAATCTGGGATTATTTTGATTTATTATTAAAGAGAATTTCGGTCTGAGACAGCAAATCAAAGACCGAATCAACTATTTTCAATTTATGTTATTATTTGATCGAACTTACGCTTTTACAACAGCGGGCACACGCAATCTGACGGTGCGTCATACAGAGTAAGTAATAATTATGAAACATGAGACCATGACCACCAACACCACACTATGCAATGCGTGGTTTAAAACCCCTGCTACGTCAAAATCAAGAAGTGCAAAACTTGAATGTTTGTGCATCCATATTACGGGAAGTCACAAGGGGCTATAACCCGACATTGCATATGTACACGTACATTGGACACTTCAAATTCTGCGCTGCATATAGCCTTTCATGGGGCACATCCTTTTTGCATTTTGAAAGTATGTGATATATATGCGCTTGTTTATGCAAATGAGCTAATTAATTAAATATGCGTATTGCTGTCTCTCTGACGGTACCGTATAGCAAAATTCCTTAGCTACATGAGAATACTATTCTATGTGGAGGGTGTGAGGTGTTGGGGATGGTGTTAGATTTGAGGGTTGGGAGGGGGTGTTAGTGTTGGGGGAGGGGGTTGGTGTTGGGGGAGGGGGTTGGGTGTTGGGGAGGGGGTTGGGCGGTTGGGGAGGGGGTTGGTTGTGTGGAGAGGGAGTGGAGTGTTGGGGGAGGGGTGGGGTGTTTGCGGGGGTGTTTGGGAGGGGTTGGTATTGCAGGTTTTGGGAGGGGTTGGTATTGCGGTGTGAGGGGGTGGGAATGTTGCGGGTGTTGGAGAGGGGTGAGAGTGGTTTTGCGGGGTGTTGGGAGGGGATGGAGTGTTGCGGGGGATTAGGTGTTGGGGAGGGATGGGGGGTTGCGGGGTGTGGAAGGGGAGGCGTGTTACAAGGTATTGGGGTGGGGTTTTGCAGAGTTTTGGGGAGAGGGTGGAGTGTTGCGGGGGTGTTGGGATGAGAGTGGGTTTGTGGGGAGTTGTGGGGTGTTGAGGGAGGGCGTGGGGTTTTGCGAGGGTGTTGGGGCGGGAAGTTGAGTGTTGCGGGTATGGGGAGGGTAGGGTGTTGAAGTTGCATTATCACATGTTAGTGATCGCAACAATTCGGCGGGAACATATTTTTTACGCATCGGCGTAATACGAGTTCGCCTTGTTTGATTTTTGATTTTATTGAGAAAAGCTTCTCACGGAAAAGTACTTTGTTTATGATAAAAAAAAAAGAGCAGGGGAATTCCCCTTGTGTTGTTTGGTGGCAAGGTCACCTGTTAGATAGATGCACATAGAGGTGAATGGGGATTCCTCAAGATGAACCTTAGAAACTGAGTCAACTTGTTTTGCTTAAGATCAAAACACTTCATGATCTGGGGTTCCCATGAGTTTATAAATGTGCACTGAGGCAATTCAGGTGAGTGTAATTTTTTGTGAATCTGATTTGACAGTGCAGGTTATGTTTATGCATGATGCTGTGGTAATATCTATTTTTAGACTTTGGGAACTTTGTGAAATGATGGTATATAGCAGAGTTGCAAACGTTTTGATTCGCCATCAGTTGTCGCCAGTAGCTATACAGTATAGTTAAAGCTAGTTTTAATCTACATAATGGTAGAATTTATGCTTTACACAGTGCCAGTATTTTAATAATTTGGGGAGATCGCCGGAGCTTGAAAGCTATTAAACTGTTGCTGTCGTCTTTTAATTCCAATAGCTTCGTTTTTGGATCAAAAAGAGATCCAGTTTGTGGTCCTATATGAGGACATTATCGACAGACTGAAATTGGTGGTAGAATACCTGGAATTGTATTGCAGAATATTAGTGTCATTGAATGAAAACTCCGTGTCCTTGACTGCTGGACAAAATACCTTCAAGACTCAAAGATTCGCATGGAATTACCATGGATGTTTATGGAACTTTATGCCCTGTCGTTGTGGAGTCTTCGCTGTTTAGGAACATAATTATCATCGTTGACTTGCAACGCTTCAACACAGGACAATAGTTTTACTCCAGGGCTCGCGCTAAGGATTTGTATTTGTTTAGCAATTTTTGCACAGCTCTTGCTTAGAGTCATGTTTGATATAGCAAACGTTACACAAAGTTAGGAAAATTGCATACCACAATCTTAAATTTGCATACAATGGGCAGAATGTGTAGCAAACTGCTGGTAATTTTATGTAATTTTGTTTTGTGGACCTACCAATTCTTGAACTCAAACCAAGTAAAAATCATTAAATCTGTTTTAATTATACTAAAATTCAGCACATTGTGCACAAGGCTCATTTAATTTGAGTTTGAAGGTATTTCTGACCTTTGACGCCTACGAGACGTCACACTGGGTAATCTAATTTTCCGAGGATGCCAAATAAATCCGACCCCCCCCTCAATCAGTCATATTAATGTCGATTTAGGGATTTTTTTTCCATAATCTACTTTTCCGAGGATACCAATGATCCCCACGTTCCCCCATGCGACACCATACGTTTTTCGAGCTCACCATTCACAGGTATAGTTTACTAATCAGTTACCAATGCAAGTTATGCAACCGTGTAATATATTAAAAAAAATTGACAATTTGCGGGCGCAGCTTAAAAGGTCCGATTTAGGCAGAATCTGGTATGATTTTGATTAAAGAGAATTTCGGTCTGAGACAGCAAATCCAAGACCGAATCAAATATTTTCATTTTTATTTATTTATTTGATCGAACATACGGCTTTTACAACATCTGCCCACGCATCATTACGGTGGCGTTTCATACAGAGTAATCACTTATAAATCATTATACATGACCCCAAACACACAAACAAACCTATGACGGTCGTGTTACATACACCTGCTACGTAACGCAATGAGTGCAAAGACTTGTGAAGGTTGTGCCACCCTATTACGGAATGTCACAGGGTCTATAACCGACATGGCATATTGTACAAGTACATAAGCACATCCATAAACAAACATAGCCATTGGTGTGACATTTAACTCTATAACCCAAGATAGAAATATATTCTTTGGTGTTAAAACACCCACCACCAGGATGCCCGGGGGGTCGGATTTATGTCATAGTTGATCGCATTTTTAGTGACGTAGCAGGGGGAAGGTCGGATTAATTTGGCATCCGCGCAAAACTGCACCGCTATATAATGCCCATAAACAATTTATATGATTCTAGGGTGTTAAAAGGTCATGATACTTTCATTTTATCAGGCGGTGGCGGCCACTTCTGCATATGCAAAACTGCCGACCGAGTCTTGGACAGCCTGAACCATTGACCGGAAATATTGATCCTGTGCCTTTATAAATAGATCCTTGAGTGGGCGAGTGGGAATTCCCGTACGAAGCCGCGACCGATCTAATTGCCTTGCTTTAGTCGGCGGTGCATAATTGTGCTGCAAAACTATCATCAAAGCTTTTTTCGAAGACCGGACATGAGAGGATTGCTACGGGGATTCCGGATTGCTACATGCAGGTCAACGAATCATTCCACGGTGGTGCTGGTACCGGGCCTGGTACATGGTCCGCAGCTATAAATAGCGGTGACCCTGCGATTGAACATGAGGTCAAACAAGCCTCATTCAGGCGTCCTGAATGTCAACAAGTGACGTAATAGGTCACATCATCTATATGGTTTCGGAATAGCGAACCCTTTAGCTTATTCGGTGAAAGGAACATTTTTTTCAATATTCGTAATAATAAATCTTTTTTGAAATTCAGAATTGCAGACTTTCCGATTTATGTCTGTTCCTCTACTTGATACTTCTACTTCTACTACTTCTACGTTTTACTCAGCAAAATCCTTAAAGGTCCATGGCCCGATCGCTAATAGCCTCGTCCCCAGGGACCCCAGATTTTGCCGGAAGTGGTCAATATTTTGGTATCAGAAGAAAGCTACTATTTTTTCTCATTTACTCTGTGAAATCTTAGGGCTAAAGGAGGTTTGGTTTGGATGTTATGAGCGAAAATATGCTCCATTTTGGTCGACCAATATTAATTTTACACTCTATGGGGATTACAAAATTACGTTTTTAGCTCTTACATCAAAACGGGTTGAAATATCGGCGTGAAACTTTACAGATGCGGTTTTGATGTGAAGGCCATTCTATCAAGATGAAAAATTTATAGACTTAAATCGGGCCATCCCCCTTTAAGTTAGGATATGTCGCTAAGGAGAGCCTGGCACTTGCACATACGCCCCATCAAGTACCGTGGGAAACAAACCTACGGTTTTGATGGTAGAAGCAATAATGCATGTTGCAAAGCCCTATTCAATACTGTGCTATGGGGGTTAACCACTAAAACGGCGGTTTTTTGTTTATATCTTGAGAATGAAATGGATTTGAGGGCTCAAATTTCAGGACGATATTGAGAAAAATACGACCTTTCATCTGATATCAAAATCGATACTATTTCCGGGGAAATCAGGGGTCCCAAAGACGATCGGAATACGCACCTTTAAAACGGCGGTTTTTTGCTTATATCTTGGGAATGAAATGGATTTGAGGGCTCAAATTTGAGGATGATAATGAGAAAAATACGGCCTTTCATCTGATATCAAAATCGATACTACTTCCGCGCAAATCAGGGGGTCTCGAAGACGATTGGAACACGCACCTTTAAAATTTGGAATAGCGAACTTTTTCAGTATTTGGAATAGCGAACCCTATTTTGGAACTGAGCGAATCTTTTATTAAGGATTCGGAAAAGTGAATGCTAAAAACACGTGTTCGGAAAAACGAACCGTCGGATTGGAATAAACCTTCGAAATATCAAGAAGACCCTAGGCCTAATTAACGCACAAATATAATGTCGCAGCACTGTTTTATTGCTCTCAAAGGCCGATACGGGGGGGGGGGTGGCAGCCCCTGAAAAATTACCTGCACTAATGATACCTGACTTAAACGTTGAAAAACTTAATTCGCAATGCAACCCTAATATACGAGCAAATCAGAAGCCTTCTTGAAGCGGAAATGCGGTTTTGTTATGGACCGCTCTAGTTTAGATTTGCAGAAGCGGGTTTACTTAAAACCGTGTAGCAGCAGATTTATTGAATTCACAATACAACTAGATAAAATTACTCACCCCAAGGGTGTTGTAATGTCCTAGAATACATACAAATCATCAACAGTGATTTGTAAAAAAAGCTTAGAAATAAACAAAATATACATCTACAATATGCTTAACAAATGAATAATGGCGCTAGTATTGCCGCTGTCGGTCAAATGTTGTGGACACTTTATGGAAGGATTTCCCCAATTGTATCTCAGAATACAATTCTGTGAATTTTATACATCTATTATGAAATAAAAGACCTCAGGTAAGTGTGTGCTTGTTTAGACGAGCGATAATATGAAATGCCCATAATGCCAAGGCCTATAACTTTCCACATTATTGTTTCTTGCCTGGAAAGTAAGGCATTATGCAGGGGCGGATCCAGGATTTGAAAAAAGGTCAAAATACCGGGGGGCTGAAAGGTTGTAATAGCTGTAACCGTCCAAAATGGGTGATTTTGCAAAGAATATGCAGAATTACCGGGAGGAGCGCCGCCCCTCCGCACCTCCCTGGATCCGCGCCTGGTATGTCTTGATGCATATGGCCCGCAATAAACCTGAAATCTAAAGGTCGGTATACCTCTGCACTTTGCGTGACTACAATCTTCTCGGCTTTTTTACTTCTCCTGCAATACGTGACTATATGAAACTTCGGTGTCAACACATAAGCACTTTGATGGCAAAACAAAATAGAGGAATTCGTAAGCCGCGTGTGGATGCATCAAGTCAGGCAAATTGCGCAAAAAGCCTTGCCAATTTAGGGCCTTTCGCACAGAGCTACACAGGAGATCAGCCAATTGCCAAGTTCCAAATCGATTTCCTTCCTCTATGGCAACGAAACCTGTCGTTCCTCTTGCAGCGATGCTAGGGCGCACAACACTAAATCACTCCACGCTATCACTCCCGTGGGCCGGTAAAATGTACAAAACAGTGTGAGCTATTTGCTAGTCATTTGCATGTGAAGTAAATTAATACAGTGTAGAAGTAATTATAGTCCGGCGTACTCATAGTCAGGGAACAAAGGGCAAAATCGATCAATTGGATTCTTTGACGCAACATAGTTTCACGCTTTTATTACGTTATCGTCGTATGGAGCCCCGGAACTGTGGCCCCCGCCGGACTATCTGCTTTCAGCAACCGGTTCCAGTGAGGGTGGTATAACTTTTTTTTAAAAGTGTTGTTTTTTTTTTTTTTTTTTTTTTAAAAAAAAAAATGAAATTCGATCTGTGAAGAAAATATGCCCTCGACTTCCGGCCTGTCCGCCCCCCCGATCAATATGAGGTTTATGACAGCGATCCCGCTACATGGACACGACCCTCACACCCCTGGGTCTTATGACACCTGGTCCACCCACCTTTTTTTTGATGGTATCCTCCCCTCTTCAATCGCTGCGCCTTGTTTACCTCCGCATTCTACTATTGTATGCAGCTCCATTTAAATATTCACCGCTACATGCAGTCCTTTGTGAAGTCTTCAGTCCCTCC
>JAMKCH010019229.1:0-21526 GCA_023653785.1 Ophioderma brevispina | reverse complement strand
TTTTCCACTCCAGTTAGTGCCCCCAACCCCGCATTTATATAAGAAATAAATCCTATTCTAAGAACACACTTTGTACATAACATATATAATTTGTAACAAATAAATAATTGGTATTTAATGGCGGGGGGCGGTGGTCTGGGCCACGACTGTTATGTACATTGTGGTAATATTGACAGGGTGCTTTGCATCCGGTGTTTTGCGGAGAAGTGCGTATTTCCGCAAATTAAATATCCGTCGCTTTATTTATTCACACAGACAAAAGTATTTGCCCTCCCACCCAATAAAGTACACCAAGAAAAATTTTACGCGGTATGCCACTTGGGTATAATGTTGATGCCGCGGATGTGGTGACGGGCACGGGACCTTGATCCAGTATTGCTCTGTTTTGGGTGGGTTATGTCCAGGTCCTGAAATTCGAAAAATGGGTCCGTATGGGGACCATTGGATCGACTTATAGTGTCCGTCGTGTCGACCTGTCCGTCGCCGCGTTTGGCTTGTATGCTCGGACCTGGTGGAGCTCTTTAAATGCTTGAAATGGGGGTAGAAAAAGTCGGAAGGTACGGGTGGGTGGTTGCCACCTTCCTATACGTTTACGTGTAAAATGCCAAACAATGGTACTTATGTAAGGATTGATGTAATGTAAATCAAATACTTGTTTTTTTTTTTTTTTTAATTTTTTAGGTTTTTTCTTTTTTTAAATTTTAATTAAATACCAATTTTGCTTTGCATGAATGGCCAAAAACGGTCGAAAAACCATCGATTGGTCAGATTTGCTTACACAAGTCGATATGTTGTATTGACGCATTAACCCCGCAGCCGCGCGGCAAGTGGCTGTAAGCCTGCTACAACTAACACGGGGATACGTCTGCTCATTCCGTCCACGGTAAGGGTACTTAGCCGGTGACTTTGTTCATGTTGTAGACTTATGGACCCATCTTTTTCACAGTCATGGGGGGACAATTGAATATTAAATTAGTAAGACAATATTACAGATGGTGATACTTAAAAAGGAATTTTATTATGGGAATAAACAGCCAATGTTGGAAATAATAAAGATTTGATGACGTACGGCATTGATTGGTTATTATTTTTGCTCGGGGGACCCAGTCAGGTAAAAATGACGTACGTATCCCCTAATCGGAAAAAAAACAAACGATTATCGTCACCGTACGCGGTTTTTGATCTGTAGGGAAAAGGTAAATTTTGTACTGTTTAGACATAAATACGGTTGTCTTTTGGAAAAAAATATAGCACTTTGGGCAGAGGGTCATATGTACAGACCTTGATTGAACATAGTCGGATTTATATATATCGGTCGCCCCGAAGAGAACAATGATATCTGATACATGACACGTGCCCTGTACCTGACACGTGACAACCAAACTATTTCACTCGGTACCATTTATAAATACAATACGGCAAAGCAGGAAGCCCATTCTGTATTTGTTGGTCACATGCGGAATCGATCAAGTGTGAGATTAAATGGGTTCTGTACAGGGAGGGTAGGACACGATCTGCTCGATTGGGGCATTGGGGAGGTCCAAACGGGAATTTGTGAAACTGTACATGCATTTACTATGGCAGTCTCGCGGTCCCAGTGACATTAAACAATCTCTCTTAAACCTTTTGTTCAAAAGATCTTAGTAATATCATGATAAATTAAGAAAAAAATATGAAAGGTCACATCAATATGCTTCTGTTAAATTACCCCCCCTGTGCAACTCAAACTCCAGAAAACTCCCTGCAAAGTACTCTCTATCAAAACATAAACCCTTGAACATACGCGCCATGGCAACAGAGCTATGCGCTCTGTAGCCAGCGCACCTATACACTCAGAATCAAAAAAAGCCCTATGATAATTATTATACACCCCAAAACATTTGCACTCCTGGATTGAAGAAGGACATATGGAGCTACACCTTGGTACCAACAAGATGATGGTTTGTCGTTAATTCAGAAAAATTCAGGGGGGGTGGTAACCACCCCCTTCCCCTTGTCGTGAACGTAGTACAACAAACCCTGTGGCCGAGGGTTAAAGTAAATAAAAATTGCAATAGGTGATGTGCTTTTTAAAGTTACAGTGATGTACTACAAGATAATTCAGGGTTCGATAGTTTAGGCTTCCAGTGATTTTGCCTAAATTTTAAATGCGGATGATAGTGAATCAGATAAAAAATTCCAGCTGAATCAGATTCAGAAAAAATTAATGGTTTATGCTGATGCATAAAATAGTCAATAGTAACGTGCTATGTAAAATATTAAGAAGCCTGTGTTTATCAAATCTTGATACAGCTTTCAAGTTTGCAGTTTGAATTGTAAAACAATGTGGTGAAAAGTCTGTTCTGTGTTTATCAAATCTTACTACATGCTTCCATTGTAGTTGATGTAATGTGTGAACATAATAAATGCGAAAGTTCTGAACACAAGTTTATGGTATCAGGTGCGAATCTTTTAACAAGGGAGACTGCCAAAAAAGATGACAGTATAATTGATGACAAGTGATGGAAGGGGTTCCATGGAAACTCCCTCGAAGGAAAACATGTTCCGAAGAAATTTTTCACGAAATTTATATACCACATGTGAAAGGTTATAAGGAAACAACCAGATCAGCATAAAAAATTAATTTATTATTTGGGCTCTCTAAAGAGGTGAAAAACATTGTTTTTGAAAACACGTCAAAGCAAGAGCAAAAAGACAGAGAGAAACGGAACGAGCCTTGCGCTTAGATTCATACATTTTGAAAACTAATTTTAAATTGATATCACTCTAGAAGACCTAAATTACATGTATTTAACACAAAACTTTTATTTATCGGCCATCCTGTGTTTTGCTGTCATTTTCTCACAGAGTTTGTACATACGGTTTACAAACATTCACGATGAAATTGTTTTCAGCAGACATAAAGGTTAATTATTTTTAGTGGTACTAATAATTGTTACATGTATGTGCCGCACTATATCAGCAAATGTTTCTTTGATTTTTAAAAAATCATTTTCATTCCACTTTCGTTAGTGCCCCAACGGGGGTCCATGGGACCCCCAATAATTTTAACTTATAACGGCTTGGGCGATTTCCAATTTTTGTTATGAAAAGAGGCGCAGTTCAATTAAAACAAAAATCGACGAAAAAATCTGAAGCGTAAAGTGGTCAGGGCGAAAAAACAAAACATAGCCCCCTGGGGCCCGTCCCAAACTCGTGCGTACCCTATGTGTATACTAAATCATGCGTATGTCAAAGAACAGGACCCTTTTCATACCAGGACACAGTGCTTTGGACCAATTGGTCCACTCAGGCGTGGCATAGTATGCCACGGAGATTTAGGCTGAGTGTCGGGACACGGACCCCTGGTCATTTAGGTGTTGAAAGAGAAAGTACTTATTTGATCATGCATGATAATTCCCCTAGAGCTATGTTGAGATGGGGCTGTTATGTTGGAGGAACAAGCTATTACAAGATAATGGGATTTTTCAGCCATCTTGCAAAACAAAAGATTGCATCATAGTCTAGGTTCAATGATACTAATCATTGAAAAGCCATTGAACTTTTCTATTGAAAAAAAGGCACCCGTTGAAAGAGTATGATGTCAAAAATTAACAAATACCTCAACCAATCTGCTATAGAGCGGAAATTGTACATCCATAAGAATTTAAAACAAATTCTGACCATTCTTAAAGAGACACCGGCACATTTGATAAGAGTGCGCCTCCTCGCAATTTTTCAAAATCCAGATTTTTGTATGTCACCTTGTGCGACAGAGAGTAACACGGGAGTTTCCGGTAACCTGGACCCGTATTGACACACTCTGTTTCTGGACACACTTATGAATTTCGGGAACCTTCACGGACTAAAGCACACGTGCTTTATTTCGTTTAAAGAGACACTTGCCCCAACCTTTAACAAAATAGTTGCGCCTCCAAGATTTTCAAAATCGATATTTTTTGCCATGTTGTAGGCTTTTATATACAAAAGCCCTCACCCGAAATTGATTAGACAAATCAGATTCCTATGGGTAAAACAGACGATTTTATAATTTAGCGTTCGCCGGGCGGCGTTTTAATAAGCAGACGACGAAAATGGCGTTTAACGCACGAACACGCACGCCGTATGTTTCCCACGGCATTCACCCTGTTTGTCGGTATATAACCTGTGGTTTGTGTATAGTGAGTACGAGTCAATGAAAATATTCATGTAATACACCATTTGTTGATTAAAGTTTGAAACGTAAAAAGGTGGCCTACAAATTACATGGATGTCTTTATCCTCATCTCAATGGCACTATATCTGGTTTGGGGTATGTATTTTTATGTGTAAATATGTCATGTATCTTCCAATGGCCTAGACTAATCATTTGAGAGCAAATGAAGAGAAGAAATTTAATATTGTGAAAAAGTGCCAGTGCCGCTGTAAGGTACGAATTCATATATGAATAATACTGTATCACCCTTTATTTAAATTTGCAAAAATTAAAAAAAAAAAAAATAAAGTGTGTCAGTGGCGTCAGGTTACGGGAAATTCCCGAGTCACAACTTTACATATACATCGCGCAGTCCAGTGTCGAATAAGAGTAAGGTTGTAAACCCTACTGATTTCCCAACTCCGCCCAGTATCAAAAAGGAGGGCTGTTCGCGGCCGCCACGGATCAGCTTTGCTCGTTGCCATACACCTGAACCACCGCACCCGGGGAGGGTTCTCGGGGGTTTGTGGGTACCAATGCTCGTTCAGGTTTCTGAAAGTGACCCCTAACGGTGAGTACGGGACCAATTTCAGTTACAATTACCCTAACGGGACCAGGTTTTGGCGAAATTATGACAGTTTTCAGTGAAAATATACCCATAACGGGACCACAATTTACAGTGAAATACTATCCCCCTTGCGGGACATGTTTTCAATACGTGAAAAAAGATTATACCTTTAAAATTACAAGAAAAATGACACTAGTGATACTGCAAGACAAATTACACACTCAGGGTTATTTTGTGATAGGTTAGGTTAATTTTCCTATTTATTCCATTGAACAGTCTCACAATCACAAACTGATTTGTGGGACTATAGACTTGATTGTTGTGAATTTGATACCCCTCAGCGGTTTAGTCCCGCATTGGCAGCTAGTCCCTCGTTTTTGGACGAGCATGGTATTCCGACAAAATCCAAGGAAACCCTCCCGGGTACAGCATCAATGAAAGTACGAGGCCATGATTGACGTCCCTGTAATAAGTGATTTGGTGATTAAAAAAATCACGTTGTGCGGTCTTTGGCATCATAGCATGACTTCTGTGTACTCTGGGTACTAGTCCAGGTACAGACCAATTGACCTTGATTTACCACATATAATGTTTTCAATGTTTTCTAGACCAGTTTTCCTGCTGATTCTGAATGGATGTGCCAGACGAAAAACCTTGAGCCATTTTCGAGGGAGGAAACGCAGAATTCAAATGGTCACAAAACACTAAAAACTCATATGGTAATTACTCAAAAGTGGAATTTTTTTGCCTGTCAAGTCAAAACACCATGTGACAATTAAAATGTGATTCATAAACCACCTAAAAGCAGATCATATGGCGCCAATAAACAAAAACATCTGATATTTGTCTACTTTTGACAGTTTTAGAATGGTAACCTGATATATATACCAAGGTTTTAGCAATAAATTATATAATTGAAACATATGAAATAGCTTTTACAATTTTCTCATCAATCAAATCAATAAACCATTCAAGATGGCTCCAAAATGGCAAATTCATTACTACTTAAGGCAAGGGGGCTCAGTTTGTGTATATCACTATATTTGCTTCAGAGCAATTTAAATATCATACTAATCAAGTGATTGATATCGACAAGATGGCATCCTAGATAGGCGTTCAATATGACTGCAAATGTCAATCAATAAAGGTTAGTAATTCATTCACGATGTAGCCTAAAGATATATCATTTTGTGGTTTTTAGTTGGATTATCACTTCTTTAAAAAACCCCCGTAGGCTATCTACGTGTCATATGAGTAGTTATTCATCAAAAATATCCCAACATTGGATGTCAATGGACGCTTAAAGGCGAGCAGAGGATTTCTCGGGGAGGGCGCCCCTCATGGTTCAAAACAAAATTTGTGTTGTTCGAACTATAATTAATGCTTGTCCATATAATAATCACGGTGTGAAATAACTAAGCTCCAAAATCGAAGTCTTCATATAGAAATCGCATCGTTGTTTAAAAAATTCCGGATCCGGAAAATTTTGTATACACTGTTCCTATGGCACAGCGTTATGCTGTAATAATGGTAATACTGCATGAAACGAAAAATCCACTTCATCTCTAACTTTGGATTGAGCATTTTAGGTGAGTATTTTAGTTATAGTTGACTATTTTAGTTTCTACACAAAAAAAATATATATTTCGAAATCTCTGAGTTCAGCCTTTAAAAACCTACCAAAAAAACAAAGAAACCTATTCTCTGACTATTAGTGATCGGCTTTTTCGCCGCCCGTTAGTTTAAGTGCCATTCACAGCCATATGGATACCCATTTTGGGGCACTTACATGTATCGATTTCCTGTGATTACCTCATGATGTGTAACATTGATTAATTGGACTACAGTGATATACGACAACAGGGCCAGTACTAGGTTAAGACACAGCTATCAATTATAGCCATCTTAAGAGTATCGGAAGCAATCTTTGGCATCCTATAATTACAGAATTTATTATCACATTTTTTTAAAGCATTTGTTTATGATTTTAATTAATTCGTGTATGCCAAAAAACCAGGATCGATACCAAAATTACCAACCTGCAGTCAAAAATAGATCACGATCAGACACTTATTGTATGGCGGCCATATTGATTCATTGATTACGTGGTTACAGAATCATATGTTAATGGTCACAAGAATGTTAAACCGAGACAGCGATGACAAATCACAACTTTTTGGTGAACAGAGAGATGAAATATTGGGTGTTTGGGCCATTTTGATTTTTTGCGTTTTTACACAAAAGATCAAGGTGCTAGTTGGCATCCATCGGATTCAGAATCCAGCATAAAAAAAATGGTCTAGAAACCGTGTTAAAACATTATATGAGGTATCAATGAATCTGTAGCCTGGAAATCTGCTAAACGTTGTAATAGATACAACGTTTTAATGTAAAGATTTTTTTTTCCGGCTATGTCTTATTCAATAATTTGAGACATATCGAAGGGAATTTTAGTTACGTGAAAATGGCCGTTCCCGTTCTACTTGAAGAGGCGTTTTTTGAGATTACACAATTACGTGGCGGGTACCTGTGACCATATCAAACTTTTTAAGTATGATAGATCCTTCTGGACCATGACAAATGATATATCCAGACCTACCCTATGGAAGGCAACAACGGAATTCTATCGGTTATTGATCTACCTTCCATAGGGGGGTTATGGAATGGATCTGGATAGCCCACCCCCTCTCCACCCCATCTCAACATCACAACCCCCCCTCCCCCCATCCACACCCATTAAAGATTATAAAAAAGTGTCATCTGTAACTCATGGCCAATGAAAAACGTTTTAAAATCAAAATGTAAAAAACGGACGATTCAGGAAGAAAAAAAGGGACGTGGGACCTGTACTTAAAAAACAAACGATAATGGAAAATATTTTCCTTACCAACAAGGAAACACCACAACACTGACAAACCCCCCACGAACATCACACACACATACATACATAACATACACACACCCACGCCGCACGCACCACCCAACCCACACACATTTCGACATGAACACGAAAACCGCATCGTGATTCTCTATATAGCAGACTCTCAGTAAAACCAGATAAACACAGTATGCGATCACGGTAAGAACCAAAAGGTCAATTTGAAAGTCCACACTCTGATAGATAGGTCCCCTGACGTTGGCATGAGAGATTAGATTGTTACCTTGTAGGCTAATCTGGAGTTTGAGTAAACAATGTGCATTATCACGTACAGAAAGGGTTTAGGTCATCTTCTCCAAGCCTTCACATGAAGCGCCAGGGTCACCGAACGTGGTAGGAGGAAAGAGAGTAAATGACCTCAACTGGGCATCTAGATGGTACAAACAGTTACGTACACCCGCTGAAGTTTGTGGCGCGCACGTGTCTATGTTTACCACTGGCGGATCTACATATGGGCGTGCTCGGCGCACGCCCTCCTCGTGGGGGGAGAACAATGATCCTTCTTCATCTTTAAAGCCGCCATATTGACCAAATCCAAGATTGCAAGCCGCCGGAATTATAATTCTAATCTAAAAAATGCTAAAATCAGGAATGAACTCTTTTAGGTTTTTTGGAGTGGTTTGGAGATTCAGATTCCTGATGTATTGCAATGATATAATGCGATATTTTTTAACCAAATCCAAGATGCCCGCCGCTTCTTGTCCTGATTTCTCTCTTGCTCGTTTACCCGTGACACGAGAACTATACTACAATAGCTCCTGCAGATTTTGTGATACCTTCCTTTACGCGATTTAGAGTAAGCCGCATCCGCGCGTCCCTGCAACCTCGTCCCTAATGTCCAATGAGATGTAATAAACAATAACTAGATGGTGTATATCGTGAAAATGGAAACACATTATTTGTTGTCTTTGTACTGGCTACGGGCCTACACTTAAAAATACAGGGCATTTTAACAGGAAAGATAATGTAAAAACTTTTCCCAAAATTAGAGTAACTGTTTCTGTAATTATTTTTGGAATACATGAAAAACTGTAAAGTTTAAATGTCCAATTTTCCAGGCCTACAATGACAATCTAATGAAACTTTATTCTAACTTTTAATGATAACAACATCATTAAACACTACTATGAATTTTTCATTATACCATTAAGAGTACTAATAAACAGGAAAAATACTGTAAATTTTACAGGAAAACCTGGCAGCAATTCCTGCCACAAAACCAAACCCCGTTAAAAATATAGCATTTACAGTTTTTCATCAAATTTACTGTATATTTTTACAGTTGATGGTAAGCATTTTACAACAAAGCTGTAAAATTTTAGCAGTATATGCCCTGTACACAAATTTGGAAGTCCTACAAGTTGGGGGGGTGTCCGTCAGTGCTTTTTTATTCTCCCACATGTCACAATCTCTGTAATATCTCACCAATATATCTGTAAATTTTACGTAATTATTGTTGGCAGAATTGCTGCCAGATTTACTGTAAAATTTACAGTATTTTTACAGTGTACCGTCCCGAACCCGAAGGGTGGGGGTGATAGGCCCCGTAGTCAGTACATGAGGAAAATAGATTCGTTCACTATTTCCCCTCCAACAATATTTAGTATTTGTATACTACTTCCGATTGGAAATGGTGACGTTCATAGACTTGACATAATCCGTAAAAAATGACGCATGTGGCTCGAAATCAACCAACGTTCATAATTGTTATTATCCAATTTTACAATGGCTGGTAGGTTGTGCTTGGCTCCGGGGGGGGGGGGGGCGGCCTTGTATTCACAAGGTGGTGGATAGATGCGTGAACATGGTTTTCCAAAATGCACCCTCAACATAGTATTTTCACCGACTACTAAAAAACATTACCCTAAACAGGTTATTTTGGCGATGTTTTTGGCTGCACTCAAGTATTTTGTCAGTTTGGTACCATAACAAGTAAGCAATGCATGTGTCGTTATCTACCTTTAATTATCTTGGTTTCCATATCTGTGATCTTTTGAATCTCTGTATTGGAGGTATACACGTCTACATTACAATTTCAGGGTGTGTGTAGAAAAAAACATAACCTTTTTTCCACATTTTGCTGTTTTGACACACTAATCAAGGTATGCACGTAAGTACATATCGGTTGAGAACAAAAAATCCCCTTTACGAGTTTTCTTGTTCATGTATCATATACAACTTGAATACAAGTGCCCCCACCCCCCGGGGTTGGAGTAGCATACCTACATGCTTGACCTAAATTTCCATATACGAAAATGCCATAAATGTCATCCACATTTGTAAAGTTGGTTGTGTATGTTGAGAAAAGCGCCGTATGTAAAATGATGACCTTTACCAAAAATAAAAATTACCTTCGGATTACTTAAATATAAGTTGGCATTATATTTTTCATTCAAATATTCAATAGAATCTGAATCAAAACCCCCAAACCTCAAAAAGGTGCCACCATTCACGATTCTTTAGACTTAGACTTTTTCGAGTTAAAAGCTGGCGGCAATATTGGATTGGATTGGATCAATATGGTGGCTTTAAAGGATGAAGTTGTCAGTATGTCTTTAAACTAAACATTAGATCGAATCTCCAACCCCGAACGAAAAAAACCTAAACTGATGTATCATCATGATTCGAACCTTTTTAGATAAAAATTATTAATTCCTGTAGTGACAATATGTGATGTGGTGGCTCCAGGAGGCGCCCTTCTTGGAGCCCATCAGAAAAAAAAAAAAGTATGTATAGGCAACATCTGGCCAATTTACTTTTGGAAGAAACTGACCCAAAAATCCTATCAGCTCTAACTATTAATGTGTTTTAGAAAGTGAACATTTGCAAGGGTTCCGCGCGAAGCGTGGAAGGAGGGCGTACGCCCTGCACACCCCCCACCCCCCGCCACAACGCAGGAGGGGACCACTACGCACTGGGGTGCATTGTAGCTGTTTATTTGCAGACAACTACACGCCCATCGTTCAAAAATCCGGATCGCCAATGCTGGAACATGGCCATTATAAATGAAATCCATACCTAACCTATGGAAGGCAAAACTGGATCTATCGTTATTGATCCGTGCCTCTTCCATAGGGGGTTATGGAATTGAATATGGGAATAGCCCCCATAACCCCCTCTCAACCTCACACCCCCCCCCCATCCCACACCCATTAAAGATTATATAAAAGGTCATCTTAACTTTTGGCCACATGAAAAATTGTTAAAATCAAAATTGTAAAAAAAATGACGATTCAGAAGAAAAAAAGGGCGTGGGACCTGAACTTTAAAAAAACCCCGCCTAATGGTAAATATTTTCCTTACCAAACAAGACACACACAAACACACGCACATACACACATACATACATACATAACACCCACACGCGCACGGCAACCCCCACACCCATGCACACATTCGCACATGAACACGAAAACGGCATCCTGATTTCTCTATATACAGAACTCTCAGTAAACAAGATAAACACAAGTTAAGCGATCACGGTACCAGAACCAAAGGTCATTTGAAAGTCACACTCGGATAGATAGCAATAGGTCCCTGAACGTTGGCATGAGAGATTAGAGTGTTACCTTGTAGGCTAAATCTGGAGTTTGAGTAAACACCAAGTTGCATTAGCCACAGTAGCAGAAAAGTCTCTCCTAAGCCTTAACATGAACGCACAGGTCACCGAACTGGTAGGCGGGAAGAAGAGTATAACCTCACCTGGGCATCTAGATGGTAAAACCAGTTACGTAAACACCGTCTGAAGTTTTTGCAGCACGTTGTCTTAGTGACATGGGCCATTTACAAATGAAATCCTACTATCCTATGGAAGGCAAACTGGAATTTAGGGTTATTGATCGTTGCCTTCCACATAGGGGGTTATGGAATTTATCTGGGAATACCCTAATATTGAGCCACACTGCGTTCAGCTTCGTTAACGGTGTTCAGTCAGTATAGTGGGTCATCTGGAGCAATTCTGTCACCTTGGCGAGCCGAGAGCAGGGCTTCATTTCCCCATAGAAGGTTATGAGGCAAATTTAGAGACGTGACCCTCGTGCAAGTGTGGGCGGAATCCAGGAAGTGGGTTAAATCCATAATACATGGGTAAAAAATAAGTTCTCCTGACATGTTCCAGGTGTCCTGCTGCTGTTAATGAGGGGATTTGGTTCATGTTATTTACAGCTTCTGTTTGATGTCTGCAAGCCATTTCTTATTAGGTCTCCCTCTGGGTCTTTTCCTTGATGTTTCCTTCCAGTGCAGTTTTGAATCTTCCGCTGCTCATTCTTTTCACATGACCAAAATATTAATCTTTTGAGTCCATGATTGAAGCTGGTAGTCGTAATGATATGAAGTATATCTCTGGAGGTTTTGTGTTCCTTAGCCTGTCCTTTCGTGTCACACCCAAAATCTTTCTCAAGCATGTCATTCGACATCCCCAGTCCTCTGTTCAATCAGTCTTTTTCAATGTCCCTGTCCTCTCTCTGCACCAGAATGGGACTAATTGATAGTATCATACTCTGTAATATTTTTCGAATCTTTGTTGTGTTATTTTATTACTTTGGACTTCCCAAATTGCGTTTAGTTTCTGCATTGCACCCAGAGCTAACACTCTGCGTTGCTGTCCGCCCTCCTTACTGTGGGTGTTTTTAGATATTACTCCCCCAGGTAGATGAAGTTTTCTATTGCTCTACAGCTTTAACCATCTATTTAATTACACAATTGATCCTTTCCTTGCTGGTTACTTTAACCTCAGGTTTGCTGATGGGTTGATTGGTTTAGACTGAATTTTTTTGCTGAGAGTATCCATTTTGAAACTAGGAAATGGGAGATCTTTCTCGAGTCAGCTAAGGAGGACGTATCATCCGCAAAAACGTAGGGTTAATTAATTTGTCCATTGACTTCAGCACCTATCTCCTCTTGAATTGCCAACCTCAGTATTACTCGAACAAGATGTTAAATAGCTGCGGGGACAGTGTACATCCTTGTCTTAACCCTTGATTTTGGGTGGTGAACCAAGAAGTGATATCTCCATTCAATCTGACAGCACTTCAAAAGTGTTCAATGAGCTAGATGGAAATCCAGGTGGAGCATAGCTTGCCAAAGGCCTTCTTGCCAGACTCCGTCAAAAGCCTTCTGGTATCATGTATCAGCAGTGCAGTGGTTTATAAGCTTTTCGTTGTATTTTTCTGCAAGTTGTCTCAGGGTGAAAAGTTGATCATCATGGCTCCGACTAGGTCTCAATAAATCCGGCCTTTTCTGATAAGATCTCTCGTTGTGGGTCTGCATCCTTCCCGCGTATAATGCTGCAGAAGACTTTCTCTGCCAGGCTGAGACCGGCTATTCTCTATACACTATGAGTTACAGTATTCTCATCCACAAGGACACAGTTCGGTGGGTTGTGACTTGAACATATACATTACATTATTGACCCTTGAGTGAATCTGAGTATCATATTCCATCCAAACCCCAAAACCAGAGGTGTATTTTCTTCATGCCCCTGCTGGCGAATGGAATACTGGACTGTGCCAAGAGAAGTGAGATTTTACTAGCTCATAGTGCTAATTGGCGCATCCAATTTTGTCCTTCTATAAAATCACCGCACGTAACAGTCTTAAGGTATTTCGCAGGGACCCATATTTGTTTCATACTACTCTTTAAGTTCACCAAATATGACAATTTGTCAAAACTTTAAAATGCCCGCATCACATAGTGAAGCATTTTTTTGGGGACAAAATCTAAACGGACCACAAGCCAAAGTGTCTTATATCTGATTTCGAAGTGTTTGTCATTTCACGGTGAAATCTCTATCTAGTCGTTTCACGTAACGACGGTATTTGCGCAAACGCTATGTGGAATTTTAGCAAAAAAGTCCGCTCTAGGAGTGATCGGGTTTTAACACTAGATCTTGTTCTTACACAATAAAAATGCATCATCGTATGACGTTTATTCTTAAAAGAGTGAACAGAGATTAGAAAACGGATGTTGTTTAAGACGTCGCATGAAACCCAAGTGCCCCCTGTACGCCCCGAGCGCACCTTGAGCGGACTTTTTGTTTTGTGCTAAAATACCACGATACCAAACGTTTCACGTAACGCTTATTTGCATTGAGAGAAATCCGATCATATTTGTTTTACGAAGATTGCATGAAAAGTTTGATCTACCAAGGGATGACTGAGCCTATGGTGTTCATGCCGATTATTTTTCTAAATTGCCTGAATGCCTCTGGGAAGAGCAGTCATCGTGAAGTCCTAAAATCTTAAACAGCACAAATAACGTTAATCATCACTTAGCTTATCTGAAAGCCAATACTTTTTTAATGTATTTTAAGAGCTGGAGACAGGTGGTGGCAGATTCTGGGGTAAGGTGGATGACTTGTCAAAGATAAAGTTTGTAGTGCAGCGAGGCGACACCTATATAACCTGATACCGAACCGGTGCTATTGCCCCGAGGAACAACACGATCTTTAAATCTTTCCAAGGTCCTTGTAGCGATACCATTTCCAGTCACCGAACTGACCTCTTTAACAGGGTAGCCATAGCTATTGCAAAGTGTTACTGTACGTTTTTTGAAGGAATAAAAAAACAGCATTGGCCTTCTTTAGAGGGAAAGTCTTGCGGAATTACAGACCAGAACGTCACAGTTCTAAGTAGGTCAATCGCTTGAAAGTGACAGGTTGACCTGGGAAATGATGAACCTGTAAAGTTTCTAATCCTGCGGCATCAGAACCGCGTCACCCACCATGCTGAAATCTTTTAAAAGCCTGACTTCATTCGGCAGAATTGTTAGGACCCTTGCATCATGTTCATGGGTGTGGTAGTAACAATGATCTGTGTAGATACTAGTTACACACAATTAAACATTGCTCAGAGTGGCAGTATGGGTTCCCTGACCCAAGTCCTCACACGAGACTCCCTCACTCCCTCCCCCTCCCCTCTCCCTCCCTCCCCCCATCTTTCGCTCAACTCTCTTTAAAATTCATTTCCATCGTTATCAATTAACGGATCGGAAGGGGCATCATCCCCAATGTTAAATGCATGCTCTGCCTATATATAAAGATCTAGCTAGCGTGGGCCATATAATGTTAATAAATAGGTATTACATAATCGGATGCATGATTGTAAGCATATCCTTCTATCTAGCCTCAAAAATTTCCATCCATTATCCCATAAACTGGTCTTGAATTCCCTCTCTAACATTGAAGCAAGAGTCTCATATGGGTTCCAATATAGGCTACTTTCTGGGTCAATAGTAACCATCTGGCCCCCACTTTTTGTCGAGGGGATCACGATGGTTATAGTCCGAGATAGTGGGTTATCTACTTGGGCCGTAGATGGGTGCTTTATGGGGCCCTTATGGGGCAAGTACAAAATTCACGCGCGGGTTACCATGGCTAGTTATATGCCTTAATGAAAGAAAGATTCTTCAGATGATGAGAAGAAAACAGTTCCACAGTTTGATTGGATCATTGTTTTAACTCCAACTATCCAATAAGCATAATTTACATCTCATAATACCAAATACTTATTACTTGATTGGATAGGCCTGAGATCATGATCTTAAGTCTAATGCTTAACCAGGGACCATTGTACTTACTGACAATTGGTATCAAATTAGATTAAATGTAGACCTTAATTTATATCGAAAAGGATGAGTTTCGTCAACATATTAAATGAAAGTTAGATAATGATTTGAACTAAGCAACGGAAATTAACATTTACCCATGCTGGGGCTCAAAATGGGCACAGCCCTGAAAATGCCCGTCCTTTCATGAGCAAAATATATCAACCGCCCATTGAAACCTACAATGGCCCCCCATTTAAGAACCACTAAAGGCCAAGTAAAAAAATCATCATCATTTACCCAATGAAAACCATACCCCATTTTGGAAAAACCCAATTAAGCCCAAGAGTAAGAACCCCACCAATTTGACCCATTGAAATGAAAACCTCTAAATGGCCCCCCATTAGGAAACCCATTTTTAAAGCCTAAGTACAAACTCATCATTGGCCCATTGAAACCTACTATGGCCCCATTTGGTAAGCCCGCAATTCCATGCCCATGTAGCCCATTAGCCCAGGGAAACCCAAGCGGGACCAACTGACCTTTGTTGGAGGGGTAATTATTATAATGGCTGCTTGTAAGTGGTTATTCTAAATTAATTGAATAGTGTAACTGCATCAATCATACCTGTAAAGTTCACGAGAAACCATAACCAATAAGATGGATGATGTGGTCAGTGGCTATGAAGTCATCGTTGCCCATCCCCGTCTTGGCACCAGAGAAATTAGGAAGACAGATATTGTTAAATACACTGAGTGGTGTATTGATATGGTTATAATAAGCTTGCTTACGTACTATGGGCCTTTATGTCAGGTTGTAGATCTGATGCATCCAACTTAATGGTATAGATGCCCTATTCAGTCCAGTCACGTGTGAATGTGATTGGTTTGATGAAAATTCTACCGGATTAAATTACTGATAGTCATCAGCTAGCTTCTGTGACTCTGTCTCTCGGAGAATATCACATTCTGTATTTAAGAAGAATCAGTCAGGAGTGCTATTTTAATTACTTATTTTGTGGAATACTAATCAGGGTCCGCATTTGTAAGTGAACGTCGGCAACAGCAACCCCGTGTCTTTTCGTGCTGCACCTATGTTCCTCTATTTCACGAGATACAGGGATGTCCACAGAGTTTGCACTTTGCCAGCACTATGGCTCGGCAAAGCGTTCGTAAAGTGTTACACCGTCAGATTCACATTGGAAGACCTCCAAGACTGTGGTTTGTCAGTTGGTTGCCTCTTATCCTCAGTGAAATATTATAACATCAGGTCCATAGAATGTTTCTTGCTTCTATCTTGTGCAACGAATAGCCAACAGACTATCGAGTATGCACCCTACAATAGCTCGGGAGTTGCAAACGTGGGCCGTGAGCGGAAACATGTTTATGCTGCGATGTCAATACGAGCAGCACAGGCCGCTTTGAAACCAAATTTGGTGTGTGGTTACAAAGACCCAGTGCCCTCCAATTGCCGTGCATCTTTGGCTTATAGTAAAATGACCACAACGTGCCGGCAGTTCTAAAGGTGTACATTTTACAACAAATGTCTCCATACTTGACCTCTGTCCAACAGCGGCTTAGATTTAGCCAAGAAAAATCTTTTAAATGGATAGAAAATTCTTGCTGTGTTATTTCAACAAACAACTACGTAACGCAACTAAATGTAATATATTTCAAGGTCTATCAAAACTAATGCGATGTGATCTTGATTACAACAAATCCTTACTTAGAAATGGAAACCTTCCAGAAACTGACAACGTGTTTAGTTTGACACCTAGGAACATAACTGTTTAAATAGTTCCACAAAAATAGTTTTCTTGGTCTTAAGAGTATAGACTACCTACCTCCTCTCCACAACAACAGACTAACAACTTTACCGAGTGGCATCTTTGAAGATATAATTCAGCTAAAGACCTTGCAAATCCAGAGAGAAGAAATCAATAACATTCTCTACCCGAAAGACATTCGCCGGACTGTCTGCTCTTTGGTATTAGATATCGTGACAACAATCTAAACCCAATCTTCACAAAGTACATTCAAAGGACACGTCAGCCTTCAGTATTTAGACCTATTACAACAACATTACTAGCTTTCAAGCAGGTTTTTTCAGATCTAAAAAATCTATCTAGTTTGTACTTGAATGATAACAGAATGAATGTTCTTAAGAGGTTGGCTTCCAAGATGTTGTCTCGTTCACAAACATCAATCTATCAAAACAATCTCCATCTGAATATGAAACACTTTCTAGACGACATACTGCGAATGACGCTTCTATTTCTCGACCTTAGGCAAAACTAAACGAAGGGGATTCATCCAGGTGCATGGAAGAACTAAATCCACAACACACACATTGGTAGTTAGAAATTCTTCTGCTCTTATTCTTCGGCGAATTGATCGTACAAAATACTCGATCTCAATTTCTTATTGCGAAGACTTCTCCTCATTTGATTTTGCGGGATTGCTATCCCGGTTGCGGCTATCGGGGCAATTATCGGCAATGCATTAGTCTTCTTGTATCAGGTGAAACAGATTAGCAAAAAGAAATCAACGCATGGGCTGCTAGTTACCAATCTTGCCATATCCGATTTCATCATGGGAATATGTTATTTGTTTAATTACTGATTCGAACGACCTTTATTATACTGACTTCTTCCCGTCGCACTCCAGCACGTGGCGACGAAGTATTAATTGTAAGTAGCTTGGATCCCTGTGGATGCTATCTAGTGGAAGAGTTCCGTTTTCTTTAGCACTTTGATACAGCATTGACAGGTACGTGGGTGTTAAACAACATCGGTTGGGGCAGAGAGGTCTCAGTTTTTATCATAGCAGTCATATGTCGAGCGCCAATACAATAGCGATAGCGTCGGGTGGTTTTAGTCGGACGAGGTACAGATGTGTACGATGTTTCTGAAGTTTGCATTGGGCTTCCGATCTCTAGATTTATTGAATATGAAAAAAGCACAACAATTCAGGTTGTAAGGAAAAGTAACATGCTAGTAGAGGTACAGAAAAACACTACCATATTCAATCTGGAAAAGGTAGCAAACAAATCAAGTATGTACTTTTCATTAGCAATATTTACAGGTCTTAACTTACTGTCCTTTTTATGTGTAGCATTCTGCTATTTGTCAATTCTTATAACAATAAGGAGGACATCAAAAAGAGCGGGTCACACAAAATCCACACATGCAGAAATAAGTATTGCCAAGAAGATGGCCGCCGTAGTTATCACAGACTTTTCGTGTTGGATGCCAATCATCTTTCTCTCCATCCTTGTACAGAGCGGCGTAGTAACAGTTACCCAGTGGCCTATGCATGGATAGCTACATTTGTGCTTTCTATCAATTCGTGCCTCAACCCAATACTGTATACGCTAGCAAATATCCTTTTGCATTGGCAGCGAGACAGGAAAAATAAAACTTGAGAGAAGAGAGACGAAATCATCTGCATGGACCGATTTCAAGCCCGTTCACAGAATAGACCTATTCCCATTTAGGGCACTCGATGATCTAATTAGGGGAGACGATAGAATAAAACTATTTTATCCAGTTTGTCGCGGTGTGCTGCAGAATTGCGTGGGATTGTGCGGCAACACGCAGTATGAAGTTTGACAGCATGTTGCGACCTTCATTGCCTTTCATTCGCCAAAGAATTGCTTTCTAGATCAACCTGCTCGCGTACAAATGTCTCAAGACTTGCATCGTCATAATTAACCAGTCTTTGTCAAATACTTGGTTTTACGAAGTCGTAGGATGAGTGGGGTGACACTCAGAGAGGTTTGCGGAACCCTTTAGCTGATACTAAACGGTAAACTACCTATGTATCATAACACTATACACTATATCACCGTCTCGTCGACTTCGCACCACTTACGGACGTCGATTCTTCATGAACGCTGCTCATAGAGAATGAAACAATTTGCTCAAGAAGTTATCGCATGTTCTGTTGACATTTTAAAACAAAGTTAAAAATGGGCCCTCTGTTTACTCAATCAGTTGTGTGTATGTATAGGCCTATAACTGCAAGACGTGGACTCTTTAGACTACATCGTAGTCCAAAATTGTTTTTACGGGCCTCTTTCTGATACATCATTCAAGCAATTATCAGTTAGCAAAGACAAAAGGCTGTGCATGGTACCATTCTCGCCATTCTGTCCCCGTTGTGGTTTTAAACAGACACTATTTAAGAGTTAAATATTGGACTACTCTAAAATTGTTTAGTGCAGATTTTGATAATAACGTGGGGTGTTTTTTTTTTAATAATGATATAATAGGGGGTCAAAAATTATTTAATGAAACTATTTGTAATGAGGGTGTTTATGTATTACTGGTAGATGATAGGCATTTTAAGTCAGTTCGTACAATATTTAATGAAGAGTGTTTAATATTCATCAAAATAACCATATTCGAATGGGAATCTTTGCACTCGAATCAGTTGTCTAATTCTTTATGAAATGTCTCATCAACAGCACAGCACAATACCATCTGCAAATGGAATCTTTGCCGTAGTGTAGTCAATTAAGAAACATATTGTTCTAACTCAGAAAAAAATAGTATAGAGCTGGATTTTGACATAAAATAAGAAGATTAAAAATATACTGCAATATCCAAACTCAGTTTTAAATTCGCTTTGGGATTTTTTTATGAAGTGGAATAAGGGGACAGATTTGGCAGGGGTCAAATGATTTGATAAAAGTATTAGAATGGTGTTAAAATGCTGCCCTCATATTTCTGATTCTTGGATTTCTTTAAAAGTGTTTAAATTATTTCAGTTTGCGCTAAATAAACAAAAAATATGTATATTTCCTCAACCTCACCATTTATTATTGCCTTTCAGGGAGGGGAGTGAGGTGACCTGCCATAGACCATGTAGCAACTCTACAACGTTTTTGCGTTATAATATGAAAGCACATGACTATAACATAAATACGTGGTATATACTCAACAATAAACGAGAAAGAAATTTGATTCATTTTTGAATTAAATCGGAACGTCATAAATTTTTACCCCGGTATGACTTTGAACAATTGTTATGTATAGTCCCTGAAGAGAAGAAAGAAGTACCATACTCGTGAAAAAAAGGGTATTGGGCTGCTTTTTTCACGAGACATGCAGAATACTAATTATAAAACATATCCAAAATCACCATTAATTCCCCTTGGGGGAAAAATTTTTATCCAAGATGGCCGCCCCAAAAAGAGCTGACATTGCATTAATTGCTATATCTTGGCCGTCTAAGTAGGGTGGTGATGATTTTAGTCTAAATATTTAAGGTGGTTGTTCGATTATGGTATTGTGTTCTACTTAATGTGAGAGCCTGGCACTTGCAAATACACCCCCATCAAGTACCGTGGGAAAACAAACTTTGCGGATTGGACGGTTAGACTCAATAATGCATGTAGCAAAGCCTATTCATTATGTGCCTAAAAAAGTGGTTAACCACTAAAAGGCCGTTTTTTTTGTTTTATATCTTGTATGGAAGGAATGGATTTGGAGGGCTCAAATTTCAGGGACGGACAATGAGAAAAATACGGCATTTCATCAGATATCAAAATCGATACTACTTCCGGCGGAATCAGGGGGGGTCCAAAGACGATCGGGAACTATGCACCTTTTTAAAGTATCATGTGTTTTACCTTATGTTGAAATTCAAAATGGCAGCCATTACATATATAAGGCTCTTATCTCAACTTCAGAACAAGGAAAAGAGGGATAAATAAATAAATAGATATAAATAATAATGGGAAAGGGACGGGTACAAAAGACGGAACTGAAATTTTGTAATAGGAAGCATCTTGAGGTTTTTCGCACCCAAATGTTATTTATCCCAATTTCTGGGATTCCATATTTTATATATTTCTTCACCATTCCAGTTTCCATTTATGGAACTTGGTTGTAAAAATAAAAAATATATGATTATTTGTTTTCTATGCCCATTCGTGCAGGGGTACGTGTGTAGGCCCATAATATGCGTTTATGTGAACAGTATACGAAAAACTGCATTTACTAAATTTTAAAAACCATTCTTTCGAATGAGTATCGACGGCGTACTGGTTCTCATTGTGGAGTTTAGGGAAATGGGCATTCTGATTTAAGTTCAAATACAAAACACCCAAGTCATTGTTTCGAATACACTAAAGATATAAACTAAAATTACTACTATTGGTAATTAGAACAATCACTTTTTGGGATTATTGCTTTCAAAACATCCCTCCTTAGCTATGCGACAGTTTGGAAAGAGATGCATGAAAAGAGGATTCTCCTGCAAAGGATAAAATATGTAGATGAGGAAGATAATTATATTAA